>QFEU01001341.1:0-23339 GCA_003316345.1 Tricholoma terreum | reverse complement strand
CATTTATATGGACGACATCCTAATCTTTTCAAAAGATCCTGAAGAACATCGAAAACGAACCCTCCGAGTTTTACAGAGACTCCGAGAACACGACCTATTCCTTAAAGCGGAAAAGTGCAAATTTGACGCTACTGAAGTAGAATACTTGGGTCTAATCATTAGCGAAAACAAGATCGCGATGGACCCCACGAAACTCGCAGGAATACGAGACTGGCCCGCACCGAAGAACGTCAAAGGAGTTCGATCCTTCTTAGGATTTGGGAACTTCTATAGACGATTCATCGGACATTTCGCAGAAACGGCCAGACCTTTAAACGCATTAACCCAGAAAGACAAAACTTTCAAATGGACCGACGAATGTCAAATCGCCTTCGACGCTCTCAAACGAAAATTCTCCGAAATGCCCGTCCTGCTCATGCCCAACCCCGAAAAACCATTCGTTATAGAATCCGACGCATCAAAGTTCGCCACTGGAGCAGTTCTCCGTCAACAAGATGACAATGGAGATTGGCATCCTTGCGGTTACATTTCGCATTCATTCAATCAAACGGAAAGAAATTACGAAATATACGACAGAGAACTATTCGGAATCATTCGAGCATTAGAAGCGTGGTGACACTACCTCCAAGGATCTAAACACTCGGTTACAATCCTCTCCGATCACAAGAACTTGACGTATTTCAGAACAGCTCAAAAACTCAATCGACGACAAGCGCGATGGAGTCTACTACTCTCGCTCTATGACATGAAACTAGTACACGTACCTGGATCCCAAATGATTCAGTCGGACGCACTATCAAGGAGGCATGATCTTCTCCCAACTGAGGATAACGACAACAAAGACATGACCCTCCTCCCGACCGAACTCTTCGTAAAAACTATCGACATCGAAACAAAAGATTTATTAGTCATTGCCTTGATGAAAGACGAACTGGTAAAAACAGCAGTAGAAGCTTTGAAAACCGGGGGAATACCACCGATAAAATCAGCATTAGAGGATTGGAAACTTGAAGACGGACTACTATTCTTCAAAGATCGCTGTTATGTCCCAATGGACGTAACATTACGACGCCGAATTGTAGAACGCTATCACAATACCTTGCCCGCAGGACATCCTGGGCAATTCCAAACACTGGAACTAATTCGACGAGACTATTGGTGGCCGGGAATGACGGTCTTCATCAAGAACTTTGTCACCGGCTGCGCTATATGCCAACAAATGAAAGTTGTCACTCACCCGACGGTCCCGCCTTTATCCCCGATCAAATCAATAACCACGCGCCCTTTTGCGGTGGTAACTACAGATTTCATTACGGATCTACCCGAAAGCGAAGGATTTGACAGTCTTATGGTCGTGGTAGACCAAAACGCTACTAAGGGGGCAATTTTCATACCGACAAACAAAACGCTTACAGCATCTGATGCGGCCTGCCTCTATTACGAGAAGGTCTATTCCAGATTTGGATTGCCCGACAAAATCATTTCTGACAGAGATCCCCGTTTCGCCTCAAACTTATTTCATGAACTCGGAAAACTCCTAGGGGTTAAATTGGCTATGAGTACAGCCTATCACCCTCAAACTGACGGCGAAACAGAACGAGTCAACCAGGAGCTCGAAATTTATCTCCGGATGTTTTGTTCCAACCAACCCGAAACATGGAAACGATATCTCCCCACTGCTGAATTTGCACACAATCAGAAAACCCATTCCGCAGTGAAACGTTCACCATTTTATCTTATGATGGGATACGAACCCGTTGCGCTCCCGACGGCATTCCCTAAAACGAACATACCTGAAGCAGAGACTAGGCTCTCACTTCTATTCCGCGCTCGACGCGAAGCACAAGCGGCACATGAACTTGCGCGTCAAACGATGATGGAACAAATCACACGGAAATTCACCCCTTTCAAGAAAGGCGATGAAGTCTGGCTTGACTCGAAAAACCTCAAGTTACCTTACCCAACTAGGAAACTCGCTCCTAAACGAGAAGGACCCTTCCCGATCATCGAAGTCATTTCGCCGCTTTCATACAAATTACGTCTCCCGCCGCAGTGGAAAATACACTCCGTATTCCACGCACACCTCCTTACCCCGTATCATGAAACCGAAGCACACGGAAGAAACTATCTCCGACCACCCCCTGACCTGATTGACGGCCAGGAAGAACATGAAGTAGAATTGATTACGCGACACCGGAAACGCGGTCAAGGTTACCAATTCCTAGTCAAGTGGAAAGGCTATCCCACAGCTGACAACACATGGGAACCTGAAGCGAATCTGAAACATTCACCAGATCTCCTCGACGACTATAAAAGACGGAATAAACTTTCGTGAAGCTTCATCATCACCACCCACATTTTCTCTCATGTCGAACAACCCAGTCATCCCTAACACTGATGCCTTCTTCCTCCTCGACCTGAAAAACAAGGAAGAAATCATTGCAAAACTTTCCTCTTTCACAAATCGTACGACGCTTGACTATTATAAATTTCTTTGCCACACCCGCGAAGCAAACATTTTAATCGATCAAATCATCGAGACTGTCCTCGCCATTCTCATTAATCAGGATATTGCAACCATTATTCGAGAAATCAAGGATGACCAGTTAGAAGAAGAATATAGAAAAAACGTCACCATTTTTCAACATCATTTTTCAGAAACAGAACCTCAAGAAACCATTCCACCAGAAACAACTCCACCACCTCCTCTTCAGGAAATGACCACATCGTCTACCCCATCTCGTATGGACGAATATCTTACGGTCCCCAGTTCCCCGGTCCCAGACGACACCCGTTTGAATATTATAGACCTCACCAGGGAATCCCCTACTCCTCCCCCTGGGCCGGCGTCGTCCACCACCACTAGAGTCCAAACGGTTCCTCCGGTAACCACCATTCATCGACTTATCGCTAAGATCAAGTTTCCTTACTGGATGAGGAAGCACCGCTGCTTTAATTGCGGACTATACGGTCATTTCAAGACTCATTGCCCTTTATATCAATGCCAACGTTGCGAAACGTATGGACCAAAACACTACTCTAAAGACTGTCCCTACCAAGACTCGGCTATTGCTCGGCTAGCCCGTGCAGTAACTAGTGATGGAGATTACGATGAAGATATGCATGACGTCTACCCTGATTACGATGACGAAGCCTGGAACAACGTTACAGAAGAACCCGTCGGCAGAGCCTTATAAAGAAAAATATTGACAAACAACTTTTTCTTTCAATCTTCATTCTTACTATCATGGCCGACAGCTCCTTCATTCTCATGTACGTTCTTTGCGCCATCCTCCTTCTCGGGTGGAGCACCCTCGCCCTCTACGTTGCTCGTCGTATTCGACCACGAGAAGATCGCGTCGAAAACGTCGAACTCGCCATTCACGGAAGAGTCACACCATTTACCACTCCCTCGTCATCCGTAACACCATCGCCCATCACTCCCCTACCACCCACCACTTTACCATCACGGCAGCCGTCGCAGCCACCTCCCGCATATTTATCCGAACACCGCCGTTCTCGTCCCCGATCGTTCAGCGAACAAAATTTATTTATCAACCGACCCCTTCGACGATCATCGAAACGGATCCCACTACGACCGTTACAACCACCACCGTCTATCCCTCTACCCAACATTCCGCTAGAAAGGATTAGAGGACGTGAAGATGTTGTTTGAAACGTGGGAAGTTTCAACCTTGAAACGGGGGTAGTGTTACAAATTTTTCTATTCTTGCTTATCTCGACTCCTATCTATTGGGCTCACCGTATTTATATCTCTTGACTCATCTCGACTCATACATAGCCTTACGACTCATATGTACTCGTCTCGACTCTTACTTACGCTCTCTGACTCGCAGAGCTATGTAGTTGACTCAGACGTTTCAAGGATCGTATAGCCACAGTCTCTAGTATAAAAGCAGTAGTATAAACGGTCAAGGCCCCCAGCTTGACCTAGGCAATTCAACGCTTATACTCGAATCTCGCTCGACTTAGTAAAAACTAACGTCATCGCTTGAACTCGAACACGGAAAGCCTCCGCTGTTCATCTGATTAGATAACGCACGAAAGCCTCGCGCGTTGATCTCTTGATTGATTAGATTTAGATCCGAGTTATAGGCTATCGCCCTTAACAGTAGCAGGCATAGCATAGTCATTCACATTTGACTTGTCTTCAAGTACACTGCTTGACCACAGCTTCAAAATGGCCAAAAAAAACCAATATAAGCTTTTCCATCAGTCCTTTGTTTTTCTAGGTTAGTCAGTCCTATAAATTATATTTTCTAGCACCAGATCGAGACATTTGCTAATCACTTATGGAGTACTTTGAACTCGGGTGTTCTGATGTTAATATCACTGAACTGCTCAAGCTTCACTATAATACTACAGTCTATAGACTAAGGTAAGAATGTCAGTTATTGTTTTTGAGCTCTTATATATCCATAATTCCAGTGTCATTACTATTCAAAGACTATAGAAAAAATGGAATTTCTTGTTAACTCATTAACAACAGCACAGCATGAAAACAATCTATGATGAAGTCTGTGAAATCTGTGAATGTTCTCCACCATATGATGCAGAGATTATTAGAAAGTCACTTCAAGGTGCACATGGTGTACATGCCCTATGGTGAGTTTCATTGTCTGAGGTTGTTTTTACTTTTTTCTGACTACAGTTTTAGAGAAGTTATCTCCTGTCTTCTAAATACAGTAGAATCCTATGAAGTTGAGGTATGATGCTAATGTGGTTTCAAGTGAAGGCATTTTTGGGCAGTGGGTGTTAATGATATATGATCTCAGAATTGACATAATAAATGAGAATGGTTTGGTTTATATTGCATGCTGGATTAGAAGCATTTTCAGGGGAAATAAATTGGCTGAAAATCTGGTGGACAAACAAAAATCCAAGGCTCATTGCAAAATACTATATTGACACATGTCAGCACATTGGTAGCATGTCCTTATCTCCAATACTTGGAGTTTGCTTAAGTGCATACAATAGGTGTTTCAATTATAACTCAAAGTGATCCTGGCAGCAAAAATTATGGACTCACTAATACACATACAGTGATCCAACACCACCTTAACCCAAGCCTTGTGAATGCTCTACAGTATTGCTTTGCAGATGGGCATAACAATATTTTTTCAGAAATACAGTGGTTAGTCTTCTATTGCAACTTTTCTCCAAGTTCCGAGGATATACTTGAGTAAGGCATGCAAAATGGTTGATACAATGTCAATAATACTCTTGAGAAGTGAGTCAAGTCTTGCTTCCATGTCTGTATAATTCTAACTTTTTTTTGGAATCTACTTTTCTGTTGGATTGTGATTCTGTAGCTATACAGATTGAAATCGACAACTGGGTCAAGTTTAAAAACACAACAGCTCCTCATGCCATCAAGAACAAAACCCTGCCACATGGAGTTCTTGCATTGATATGCTCTTGCCTGTTTCATTTCAGTGCTGTTGATTTTAAGATTTGTCAAGCATGCTGTCTATTGTTGTTGGAGTCTCATGTGCTGTTACCTGCATGGAATACTGGTTGTATCTGAACTTTTTGATAAAGTTGAGGCCCTATGTGTGCCACAAGACCACCCTGTATTTGAACTGATACCCTGTGCTTTTTATGAGTGTGCAACCAAATTCTTTGCAGCAATTAGAGGGCCAAAGATAACAATTCACAATTTTTGGAATATTATCTTGATCTCTTGAAACAACTGCATGATGGAAGTGATAAAGAAGTCCTTACAGATATTCTTAGCAGCCTTCAACCAAGTCTTGCACAAACAGACCAGCAGGTACATCTGTTGCTAGACATGGAACCATTCTGTTTAGACCAACCACTCAATGTTAGAGGAAGAGAAATCAATTATATTGGTGGCTTAGATCATTCAAGTAGTGCCTTTGCTCCAAGTCCTGAGTATGGTGATTTTACATCTGATGAGGGTGATGGTGGCAACAGTAACAGCTATGACAAAGACTGATGTCTATTTTTTATAATTATCTATGTATCGTTTACTTTGAAATAACATTAATTGTTTCTATTTGAAAAGCTACTGACATAAAAGAAAGAGCAGTGTTAATGAGATGTGAGAAATAACAAGCAGTAATTATTGAGAGAGTATGTTGCCTTCAAACCTGGGACAAGATACTGAAATAACAGATTAGCCAATGATTCCAGTAGTTATTTTACCATCTTTCTTTTCCTGGACTGTATTGAAATGAACATTGGTGAATAGTGGTTGCTGAGTCTTGGTGGTCTGTGAAAGTTCAAAGTATTTGCTGAATAAATTGCAAACATGTTCAGCAGGAAGGTTGGCATGAGTTAAGACAAGATTTCCATCTGAAAAGATAAGGCCTATCTTCCTGTGATATTTCTTTAGCTAAAACAGAGTCCAGAATCTGCATTGAGAACATACAGTGCAGTTATGATCTGGATATCTATCAACAGACATGTTCCATCTGAAAAAAGTTTAGTATACATCAGGAAGTTCCTTGCTTGTATGCCTTATGTTACGAATTTTTCTATTCTTGTTATCTCAACCGCTATCTATCGGGCTTACCGTACTTATTCATTCCAACTCATCCTGACTTATCCACAGCCTCGTGACTCATATTTACTCGTCTCGACTCATACTTATACTCTTCGACTCACAGAGCTATGTAGCTGACTATTATGTTTCAAGGATCACATAGCCATAGCCTGTAGTATAAAAGCAGTAGTATAGTTGGTCAAGGCCCCCCAGCTTGACCTAGGCAATATAACGCTTATACTCGAATCTTGCTCGACTTAGTTATGACTAAAGTCATCACTCAATCTTGAACACGGAAAGCCTCCGCTGTTCATCAAACTAGATAACACTTGAAAGCCTCGTGCGTTGATTGATTAGATTGTGATCCGAGTTATAGGCTATCGCCCTTAACACCTTATCTTGAAAATCTTCTATAAATGCAAGGCCCTTCATCTTCAGATATTGCACATGTTGGAAAAAGACAAGAAATTTAGCACAATAGAGAGCACATGTAATAATAGTGCACATTGAGCCTGATGCCTCAATGGTGCCTCAAGTGCATATGACCTAGTTTTATAGAGAAGTGGAGGCTATACAAGCATAGAGATGGTGGTTAAAGCAAAAAAAACTAAGGATTACATAAATGAACCTTGTGACCTATAGGGGGGGGTGAAGGTCACTCACCCTAGGTTGATCTGTTACAGCACTCCCACTGAGGAAATCAAATGGTTTTACAGAGCTATTCCCAGTAAACTTCATGAACATTTCATTTGCCACTTCATCAATGACTTCCTCTATCATATACATCTCATGTGTGGTATTAGAGATGACAAATGTACTCTTCACAAAGTGCATTTTTGGGATGATAAAGGGAGGGTTGCCATGTATTTTAATATATTTATTGAACTCATAAACCATCTCTATGAGAGCTGAAGCCCAGCCCAGACAATTGATTTTGGTGCTAAGCTTTGTGATTTGGATGAGGCTATTATAGATGAGCCAAGCCCCCAATGCCTTATACAAGTACCAGCACTATTTGATGCAGATGGCAGTAGAATCAGTGAAAACAGAGCAGTTTAAGTGATCAAATAACATTTTTTTGAAACCCTCATATTTTTTTGCCATGTTGGAATTGTAGATGAGTGTCAGAGGAGGCCTTCACAATCTCTGATTGTGTCAAATGCATGTGCATGGTTGATGAGGCTAGAAAAAGTCATCACAGCTGATGGATAGAGCATGCATTGCATAGAAACAGTATTTACTATGATAGGCACAATTACAATTAGTTTCTCGATATGAAAACAGTCAAACTTACAGATGGATTTTATATTCTGTCTAGATGCTGTCTGGGCCTCAAGACTTCATTGTACATCTATAGCAGATAGTGAACTTTTTAAGCTATCATTAAGTTCAAATACTTATAGAGAGCTGGCACCTTTCAAGTGTTTCTGTCTTACAAATGTGGTCAGGGGTGATGAGCCATCAGATGATCTCAGTAACAATAGAGATAGCCCCTCATTGTGTCCTTCTATTTCTGTAATGTACAATATCAACATCTTCTGCATTTTTTTAATTAGGCAGATGCATCTTTATTGGGGTTCAAAGATAAATATAGTTTATAGATAAAGTAAATACACTGTTTCTTCCATGTCTAGTGTCAGAATCTCTGCATACCTATTGTATGCTAGTTCAAGATAGAGCTTCAACACTTTGTTGGAGGTGAATTGGATTATTTTTGATTTTTCTTTTGGTTGGAAAAACTTGGAGATGCAATTGTGATCATGTCCTCATGACTATGTTCTAAGAGGATGAGTTCTATCCAATCTTTAAAGTGCAGGTGAAGATTTTCAATAACTAGAATGTCATCCTTGGACCAGATTATGAAAGGAGGAAGCAGAGTCAAGTATGCAATGTTCTTGAGTTCTCGAATACTGATGTGAACAGGGATATTAGAGACTGTCTCTAATATGTTCTGTAAATAGCTATAATCAGCAAAGTGGATGACTCGGGCTTGTTCCATGCATGCACTGAAACAGCTGTAGAGTTCTTGTTGCCTGGCTTCAACAACATCATTGTGACTTTAATGACAACTACCTGACCATTAGACATGGCATTCTGAGCAAAAGATTGCCACATCTCATCATATATATGATGTACCTCTTGATAACCAGTCTGTATGGGCACTTTGAGCTTTGAAACAAACTTTGGGATGACAAATGAATGTTGTTACACCTCAAACAGAACTACTAGCTTCTCTAGAACTAGAGCTATGTATTGTCCAGGTCTCCTTATTTATTATGGACTTCCAAGTGTCATATTGCCCCAAAGATCTTGAAGCTGGTGGCAGAACCAAAGAGCCAAATTGACTCATGGACTGGGTGATTTTGATCTATATATGAGTATCATCAGCTACAAGATTACTATATATGATAAAACTTTCTATTACCATCCCTTTGTGATTTGGCAACATTTTTGCAGATATTTTAAGTACTGATCATCGGCTGTATTGCCAGGATGATCTGCATAAAAGCTGATGTATGATCTAGGGTAGCAAACATCATGGTAACAAAGCAAGGTCCATAAACCTCAGTAAAAACAAATGTCAAATTAAAGTCACATAGTAGTCACAGTTGTGACTAAATTACACACTTTTTGACTGCAACATGACTATAAAATTGATGTGGATCTTGAACTCAAGTCCCATGTTTTCAAAATGGCTCGAATTGGATTTCTGAGCTTCATAATAGTCAGATTCTGGTCTCAAAATAAAAACAACTTTAGATGGGCCACTACAGTGCTGATGCATGGGTGTTTGTGCTAATACTATTGAGTGACTTACTATTTCCAGAATTGTTTGTTTGGTCATAAGAAGTTAGTATTGTCATCGAAAACCAGATATATTGTAACCTTGACAAGTGAAAAGGGAGATCAAATAACCATTTTATATCACTTGAAATATACTATATCTACTTAGTATGTTGAATCTATGTGCTCAGGCCTCACATGCACCTTGCAGCATTCATGCTGAGTGGCTGCATCAGATTTGGAAATGTGCCGAAGTTACTGATTGTCTAGGCCACTTTGGGTGTAAATTGATTTAACCATGCCTAGTACCTCAATAGGCCCTAATTGGCCTCAACCCAGACACATCTTACTGTATGAACAATTTAATGAGGACTAATTGTTTCACATCAATCTTAGTAGTCATGTAAATGTCTAAAATTGTGTAATTTAGTCAAGTATGTGACCATAGCCCTTCTTTCAGGTGACCATCACATGACTTCACATGACATTTCATTTTTACAGAGCATAAACTGATACAAACTTAAGGTGTGTTCTTTCTCGTGGGTCTCTATCTTTCTGAGATAATATTGATAACAGCCAGCACAGACTCTTTTCTCTGCCCCATCAGGCTTTTTATCATGCATGAAATATAGCTCTGTTTCCTTCTTAAAAGATTGAAAACAACATTGACAGACAATAGGTTTGGCATTGCCAGTGGTAAATTTGGTGACTTCAATGTTGGATATGGTAGTCAAAAGCACAAAAAGGTTTTTGGTGGTTTGGTTACTTTTAGTAAGCTTCAAAGTTCTTCTCACAATGTCACTAAATTCACTATGAGCCTTTGTTAACAATTGGCCATCCTCTCATCTAATCCATAAACCCAACACTCAATGTAAGGCTATGGTATTTTAAAACACATAGCAAACATTTTACTCAATGATGCAATATGGTTTGCTGTTATCCTCAGAAGTTTGGTCTTATACAATACTTTTCTTTAACATGTTTTTTTACCTTTTTGCTTCATGCTATCAAATGTACCTCCTTGACTGAAAATACTTGGTTTTGAATAATAAATTCAGTTTTCCAATTACAAAATGGTGTGTTTGGGGTCTTGAGAAGTTTTCAGATGAACACTGACCATCTCAGATTGATGATCTACCAGCTCTGGGTGATGGCTGATCATTTTGAACTAATGGCAGATTGAAACTTAGCAAATCACTCTCTATTGCCATACTACATTCATGTTCCTCCATTCTTGTATATGCAAGTACTGAAGTGATGTCAATTATTCTCCAAACCCACATTTGGACTTTTCTGTAGACCATCTGATATTTTTTGTTGTGGGATTGATGTGGCCCTCATTAGCCACCTTGCAAAAGAACCATGCTCCAATCTTGTTTTGCACACTAATTTTGATAATAGTATTCAGACCATGAAATAGTAGAGAGATTCTGATATTTATTTTATTGTGTTAGATTGATTTAGTATTTTTTTAAATTCCATTTATTCTTTGTGATGAACCATAAGCAATAAAGTACATATGTGTGATGTGTCTTGATGTTTCAAGTTTTTTTTTATGGTTGTTTTCTTTGTTATCTTCTTGGAGACTCACAGAGTCATTTTGAAGCACTAGTAGTTAGTGCTATGCATGGCCTGTAGAAAATGACACAGGCTACCCTAGGGTTTTTTAGGACAACCTGCGCCCATATCTGTCAGAATCTGTACCTGTATACAAGGGTACAGGTTTTGATAGATATGAGTCATGGGTTGTGTATATTCCACAGGTATCAAAATCCATACATGATCAAAACATGGGTTCACATTAAAAGTAATTGCAATATAAAAAACAATGGTCAGTTCAGTCTATGATGCAATGATCAAGCTATATACCCAATTTGGCCTCCATCACTTTCTTTAAACATGTTAGAATTAGCCAGAATGGTGGAAATGCATGAGATGGCCTGGCTTGATCTCCTGAGTGTGGCAAGGGGGAGGGGGGTCATCCTCTTTGTGCACATCAAAAGAGGGGCCAGTTTTCAGTATTCTTATAGGAATAATTTCGATTTGAGGCCAAAAACTAAACTAACATGTGCAAAAATGCAGATTTGTCATTCAAATAATATGACAAGTCTGTGTATCATTCTAATTTATGCTACATTGGCCTAAGTGTATGTTATGTATCAAGGCTATTACTCAGAGAAATATACTTCACTATAAGGCCAGAAAATGTCAAGCTTTATACTCCCCTATCATTTCTGGTGGATTCCTAGTTCATTCCCATTATTCCTAGTTCATTTTCAAGATTTCCAGTTTATTCCTGGTATTCCTGATTCAGTCCTGGTTCAGTCCTGGTTCATTTCTGGTTCATTTCTGGTCACTTTAAGCAGATTTGAACAATCAAAGCTCAGCAAGACTTCATGAGAATTTCACCAAGTGCCTACAAAATAATGTAGTCTGAGCAGGGTTTGAACCCAGGGCCTTGGCATCATGGATCACATGACAAACAAGTGTGCTCAACCAACTGAGCAATAGAAGAACTTCTAGTTACTAACATAAAGTTTATTTATGACATAAAATTACATTTATAGAAATTACACCTCCCCCTCATGCAATTGTCATGGGGGGGGCCTACATTTATTTATATACATTTATTTGTGTACATAAAAATTATACCCCCCCTCGTGTTTGGTGCCTGAACATAAGAGGGGGGCCACAATATTAATTTTTAAAATTAAAATTAAAAACAAAAATAAATTTAAAAAAACCCTTCCCATGCAAATTGTGAGAGAGGAGACAGGACAGAGGCACAGCCCCACTGTCCTGGGTCCATTGTCCTGGGTGTGTTGGTCCCATTCTGTTGTCTCTGCCCATCCTTTCTTGCTATCTCCCTCACTCTCTCCTCTACTCTGTTCCTGTCATTCCCATTTCTATTCCCACACTGTGAGCAGTTGCTCACAGCAGTGGTTGGGGGTGCTGTGGTGGTGGTGGTGCTATTGTTGCCTCATGCTTGTGCTCCCCATCCCTATCCCCATCTGTCTCATTTTCCTGTCACTGTCCCCATCTCATTTTCCTGTTCCTGCCCTGCCCTATCCCCCCTCCTATTCTCTGTCCTCATCCCTGTCATCTCTATCTCCATTCTCATTCCCATTCCCACCCTGTGAGCAGTTGCTCACAGTGGTAGATAGGGGGTGCTGTGATGGCCATGGTGGCCTCCATTCCCATCTCGCTGCACCTCTTTCCACCCTGCAAGCAGTTGCTCATGGTGGTGGGTGGGGATGCTGTGGTAGTGGTGGTGGTGGTGTGGTCATCATTGTGGCTGACCCTCCTCATCATCATCCCTCCCCCTCCTCCCCCTCATGATTGTCGTTCGGCCTGCCCTGTCCTGCCCTATGGCACCTGTAATTCATCTCACAAGCAGAGTCTCATGGCATGGTGCAGGGGCTGGGGCTGCTGTTTATTCATAGCATGGTGTTCATGTGTGCATACCCACCCTTCTCTCCCATTCCCTCCACTCATCATGCTGTGCTGTGATGATGTGGCCATTAGCATCTGTGATCCATTCTGCAAGCAGTGGCTTGCAGGGCTGGGGTGGGTGCTAGGCTGTTGTTCATTTGTGCCTCCATTCCCTTTCCATTGTTGCACCATGATGTGGTGATGTGGCCATTAGCACCCATGATCCACTCTGTAAGCAGTGGCTCACAAGGCTGGGGACAGGTGCTGGGCTGTTGTTCATTCATGCTCCATCCCCTCCTCTCTCCATTGTTATACCATGGTGTGGTGATATGGCCATTAGCACCTGCAATCCACCCCATGAGCAATGGCTCGCAGAGCTGGGGCAGGTGCTGGGTTGTTGTTCATGGTATGGCATTCGTAGGCATGACATTCATTTGTGCCTCCCACCCACCTCTCCCTCTCATCATTCCACCTGTGATCCATCTTACAAGCAGCTGCTCATGGGGCTGGGGGTGGGTGGTGCATCATTGGTAGTAGCTTATCACCTAAAAGTTGAAGAAATACAATTAGTTAATTAAGAAAAACAGGAAATAAACAAAAACTTACCCAGGGCCCAAACGATGGTTACATTGTTTGGGCCCACATTGCATCCAAAATAGGCTGTTTGCAGTCACTTGGCAGCTGCATGGGGATGGGTGTGGGTGTGGTGATGGCATGTGTTGATGGAGTGGGCATGGTGGTAGAGGTGTAAGGGAGGGTAGGTGGTGGCAGTGAAGTTGATGGTGATGGTAGTGGTGGTGATGAGCTGGCAGCTGTGTGATGTGGCTATCTGCTTTGTCATAGCACATGCGCCAACAGTATGTACCATAGTAGGGACTATTTGGCTTGCGGGACTTGTGGCCTAGTGGTTTAGATGTGTAGTATGTTATTAGCAAGCATACAAGAGGTTGATGGTTCAATCCTTGCTACAGGACTTTATTTTTCTAGTTATAACATAATAGTAAGGAATGACCAGGAATGGATCAGGTCATTCCTGGTGAATTCCTAGAAAATATTCCTGCTCCATTCCTGGTAGAACTGGGAATGAACTGGAATGAACTGGGAATGACACAAGGAAATTTAGATGAATTTCACTGTTCCAATATTCCTGGTTCATTTCTGGTTCATTCCTGGAATTCCCAGAATTCCTGGTGGATTCCTGGGGAATCTACCAGGAATTGGTGGGAGAGTGTAAAGAGCTTGAAAATGTATAGAGTAATACATCATATCCTGTATGATTACTATCAATGTATATGCACCACAGTTTTGTGATTACTATTATGATATAATGTGTTATTATCACAGAATCAGCTACAATAATCTGCCCTCCCTTCAAGTGCCCAGACCAGCAGAATTGTATAGGAATTGGATAAATATCTGGACACTAATTCTGAGCATGTTACTAATGGACTAGCTTGGTGGTACAAGCACAAACATGTGTACTCTTGTCTTCATTGAATGGCTCTAAATTACTTGTTGATTCCAGAAATCCCAATGTCAGAAAATTTCTTAACCATCAATTTATTTTAACACCAGTCAATGTTGAATATACTTTTAGCCAAGACTGACTTCTCTTGTCACACATACATAACTGGTTTTCTGTTCAGTTGATGTGGGCCTTGGTATTTGGAGCAAAATAGGCTACATGAAGAACAAGGACATGAAGGCAGCCACTGTGTTACCTGAAGTGGACTAGGATGAGGACATCAGGAAATCGGGGGGACGCTGGTATGACCAGGCGGAGTTTGTCAGCAGTAAGCAGGCTGGTGCTGATTTGTATTGAAATATACTGAAATGTATGGGTTGATCTACATAATGCAAGAATTTTGTAACTGATTGTTAGATCAAATAACTGCGACAACAGATCAGGGATTATCTTTTATGTCCAAGGCTAGCAGAAAATAGATATAGCTTTGCAAGGAGTAAGCAGATTACCTTGGTTGGATCGACATAATGCAAGAATTTTATAACTGATTGTTAGATCCAATAACTGCAACAACAGATCAGGGATTATCTTTTATACCTTGGGTTGATCTGCATAATGCAAGCCACCCCTGGCGCCGTCTTCCAACCCTAGCCTGACTGAACAAAATTTCCAAGGATTTAGCTATCGACATTACCCGGGAGTTGTCACAAAGTCACGACAAGCATAGGCTGCTGTAAGGCTTACTTTCAACGTGGGTTGGTATGGGTATAAACGATGGTTGCTTTATTTTGTCTGAGAGCGCAGCTCATCTATCGTAGAAAATAACGAAACTCCAAAATCTTTACGCGCTGCCATACGAGCGGCTTCTGCAGCACGCTCACCTGCTGAGAGGCCTTTGGCGTAGCTCTCCTCCTTTTGAAACCCATGCTCAGCCCATCTGAATAGGCCCCCAGCAGCATATTGTGTGAATGAGTAGCGGGACTCATGGGGTTGGATGGGGATGTTCGAGTGGCTGATAATAGCAGAGGGAATAATTATGGACGCACCTGGAGGAAACTCAATGACAAGGCCGCATTCCCATAGAACGAGGTGACCGCCGCGCGTCGAGTTGAATTTCCCAACATTTGTTATGACGCAAACTCCATAGGCGAGGTTCCCCCAGTCCAGATGCCGGTAGCAGCACGTCGCCCGCCCAAAGTTGAATGACGTTGCCGCCCAGACGCTGTCGGGAAAAATGCGCTCGAGCTCTTTGTCATGCACGTACAGGGCCCCGAGGGTTTGGTGGTAATGCGTATAGAGCTTAGGGAACCAAGCTGCGAATGCCCCATTCACAAATTTGGAGATGCGGATGAGGGAGGGGTGGCAAAGGAGTTTTCGTAGGGCCTTGCGGTTGGCACTTCGATGCGCAAGGTTGCCAGGCCGGACTTGTCCGCCGCCAAACGAGACGCCGACCGCCAGCGCTGGAAAGGGCCCACGCCGGTGGTGCAGGTCCTTATGGCTAAAGGAGCATTGCGCTCTGGCCTCCTCCACCGCCTCCTCTAGGCCTGCCATTGACTTCAACCACTTGCGCTCTTCTGGCTGGCCGTCGTCCCCTGGCATCCCAACGCCCAGGGCAAAAACGCGGCCCACTTCATCGGTAATTGGAACTGCGTTTCTGGGTGGCTTCAGCGGCGTGGGCTGGGGAGAGCCGGTGCGACGTACCTGCCGTTCCACTTCTGTAGTTTGAATTTGAAACACGAGCCCTCCCCCGTCACGTCGTCCAGCTTGTATGCCGTCTTATCCCCATCGCCGCGTAGACCAATGTAGCCAGGAAGGGAGATGGGGATGCCCGCCATGTTAATCCCGGCATCGGTATTCTTCGACGTATGAACGTGCTTCTGGCGGGTGGCGGGTCGAACTTCGTAAGGCAGCGCGTGGCCCTCCTGGGCTTTCCTCTGATCCTCCCTGTCGCACGCCCGTTTTTTGCGGCTCCTTTGCTTGTTGCTCCTGTGCTTCTTGTGCACATTTTCAGCTATGCCTGACTCGGAGGGCTCGGGGGGTGTTGAGGCAAATGCTGGCGGTGCCAGCAAAGGGACATCTGGGGAGAAGAGCGAGGGGAATGGAGGGAGGTCGTGAGTGCCCAAGGAAGTCGGTTTTTGAGCAGGCGAAGGCGGTGGGGTGGGTTCGGGCGAGGTGAGGGAGGAGGAGCCAAATAAGGCGTGGCCTATTTCCCCGCCTTCTAAATAGCCAAAAAGCTCCTCCCGCTCAATGCTTGATGCCACTGCCGACTCAAAGCTGAACGACGCGTCAGGGGCGCGTACTGGGGTGGGCCAAGGCCTGAACGGCACGCCTGAGCGCGTCTGCAAAAAGGCAACTTCAGCCCGGCACGCTGTGCATAGGAGACACAGGTACCTTCCCTCCAGCTAAATGGACTTCATGGCTGGCTAAAGTAGGAATCACGTCAGCTCTCGATTCGTTATGGGGGCTGCCGCCGCCCTACGACAGCTTCACGTCGCTTGCGCCAATTTCCCGGGCACGAGTAAAGGACAGGCGTTGCATCGCTGATAGGGCAGGGTGGCTGAAAGAGCTCACCTTCAGTTGTTGGCATTGTTGTTGGCACCGCTGTCACGGCTGGCGTTGCTGGAGGTTCCAAAATGATCAACAAACACGCCTGTCACCATGTTATTTTGCTCTGTATATACATCACGTGATGCATGTGGCACTGGTGGTTGTCGACGACGTTGATGGGGGCTATGCAGGCATCGTGAGTGGCAGTGTCAAGGAGTGCTAGTGGCGGCTGTGCTTGATGCCGTCATTACTACGGCATTTATAGCTGCTATATTTGTGTTCAAGCTGGGCGTGTTCTCGCGCCATTTCTTCTTTTGGCTTCGCTAGTAATACGACCAACTCTTCGCATAACGCGTAATGCGGGGTAATGAAGCGAAGAGATCTCCGAGGCGCAACACGTAACAAATGGCCACGAAGAGCGTTGCGACTCTATTTTGTTAGCAGGTAAAATTAAATATTTTTTTTCGCCGCAACTTGAAGGGGTTAGTCGTAGTAGACTCAGACTCGGACAGGTTAACTATTTTGGGTCTCCTGAAGAGTTTTTTTCCCTGTAATGCTCAAATTTTGGTCATGAAGAGGTGACGAGGTTGATTTTTTTTTGGTAACACGTAATACAAGTTGACGAAGAGCTGGCCATGTTAGTAGTACAGTACTAGAAAACACACCAATGAAACACGAGGGCCGACTCGGAGGAGGAAGGTTACAAAAACTCGAAGTCAAAAGTCCATACTACTGGCGGTGGGAGTAAGTCGTGATCGCTGGCATGACTCAGATGTCGGATGGCACCGGTGCCCACTGTGAAGAAATAATTTGTCAAGACATGCTTAACTTGAACTGAGTTATTCAAGTTCTTACCAGTAGAAACCATTCTGAGTCAAGGTGACGCTTGCATCACCTTGCAATCGACTCACTCTCAGAACGCTGCCAAAATGCTAGATGCCTGGCCCCATAGTAGGGCGCACTAGCTGATCCATCGAAGCTATTCAAAGATGTGGTGCAGCTTTTAGCAGAAATACTAGGTGTGAAAGACAGATAGTAAACGCACATGTCCTCGCCAAGCTTTCGACTCTGGTGCAAACTATTCAACAACTTCACCATCATGTATTCGAGGCTGAAATGTTCGTCCGTTTTATGAATCATGTACTCTAACAAGGCTGTGTTGGCCATGGCCCGCCTCTGCGTGAGCACATCACACAAATGTTCCACCGTCTTGTCATTGGCGCGGGAGGTTGTTGAGCCAAGGGTGGCATTCATAAGATTCGAGTCAAGGGCATTTTGAAGCTGAATATGACGTTGGTAGGCAAGCGGCTGAGGTACTCTCATCTTGATTACCCATCGGGTGTAGACTTTAAAGAGCTGGTGGACAGTCTGCCTTCAAGTTGATAAATACGGAGAGGTGATAAGGATGCACAGATCGGAGTGGGACTAACAGCACCTGAGGGGGGAGACATGCGAGCGGATCAGTGAAAGCAGCTGGGAAAGACATGAGGATACGGATCACTAAGGTATGCAGGGTAGAATGTGCGAAGTGGACGACGACTTTGCCAGGCGGCACCCGGGCCCGCTTAGCCTGGGTATCCGAGTCATGGACGGGTGCCAGCGGGTCATCTGAAGGGAATAGCCCTGTCTGCCAGATATAATCCTGGCTACCAGCCTGCTGAACAAATTGGTTGATTGACTTCCTCCACTGTATATTATGGCATAAGTAAGCACAGCAAAAAGGGCAGAACCAGGGTGCGCACCTCCTCCTCTGGTAAGACCGCATGGACAAGGGCATCGAAGCCCACCAAAATTTGATCCCCATTGAAAAGCTGGGTTGGGGGGGGCAGAGACGGGCGAGCAAACAAATCAAATACTTCTTGCGTCACAGACGCAATCATGTTAAGGATCGCGTCCCTTCTCGGACCTACCTGTGGAAGGTAGTAGGATGCTGCTTGTCACATGTGATAGAAGATACATGATCTCACCTGAGCCTGCTCAGCCTCACCGACCGAACCGCAGTACTCCCGTCCTGTGAAGTGTACAAGAGCTGTAAAGGGGTAGTTTTGTGAAGGCGGTCCTTCAAGAGTTTGTGAAAGAGGAAATGGTCAAGAGGGCCGGTGGCGGGGAGATCAGGCGGGTCAGTGGTGAGAGGCTCTGGCCCGGGTGAAGCCCGAGGGGGGCCCATGAGTATGGTAGGATTGGGATTTCGAGTCTGCGGAGGTAGTATGGGATCAACAGAGGCACTTGGATAGATGGCTGTCTGTTCGTCTGGGTCCTGAAGAAGTACGTTGTCCTGAATAATGGTGCCAGCTAAGGTTGACGATGCTGCAGTGCCCAGTGCTGGAGCCAGAGTCTGAGGAATACTCGGATAGGGGTTGGATCTAGATATAGGAGCTGCCAGTCATGGTGGACATGCGATCAGACATCCGAGTCGGTAAATATGATTTACTTACCTGGGCCGTGGCCAACCCCTGAAAAACTAGCAGCCGCATCTCCAAGGGCATTAGCTAAACTCGACTCAGAGCTCCGAGTCTGACTATATGGAAAGTTAATCGGTGGGTTTCGTTTTATTTTTGGTGGTCGCCCCAGTGGGTTTTTTGGTGTTGGGTGAACCGGCGTGACCTCACCGCCAGGCCTGGGAGCCGCCCACGGGTACAGGTGTGCAGCATCGCGGGGCTGTGGATTGTCGTTGGCCCCATGATAAACAGACCCATGCCCTTGAAGTTGATTTTGCATGAGAATCCAATGAATGACAGGCAGCCACACTGACAGGTGCTACTAGTGAGGACTACTACTTATCTGAGTCTGCAACCAAGTCGGACTCGCAGCTGGCACCGCAACTTGAAGTGCTTCCTTCTGTATGCCAAATGGGTAGACTCAGATAATTATAACTTGAAGTGCCAGTCACAGTGATTCAAGTTCAACGGCCACTGGTACTGGCACCTTGACGAATGGAGTTGTGATTCATGTCATGTGGCCTCCGAGTCTGCCAGTGGCTATACTACTCGTGGGCAATGGCCGTGACGTGGACAGTTGCCAATCAACTTCTTATCCCACTGCCAGTGGCACATGCCTTCCAAGTCAACAGCCCAGCTTGAACTTGAATGACGAACTTCAAGTTCAAGTACTACTAGTAGTAATATGATTGTTCACTGGCAAGTATACTCAGTTGCCAATCATCAGGCTGAGAAGACGGAGGCCATCGTCATCATGATTCCATCGTGACTCGGATAGCAGTTGCCAATCATCAATCTGAGAAGACCATCGTTATCACGATTCCATCCTACTCATCAGATAGCAACTTGAACTTTCAAGTTCAAGTTATCCCATGGTATCATGATGCCGATCATGATGCAGTTCCATCGTGACTTGGATAGCAGTTGCCAATCATCAATCTGAAAAGACCATCGTTATCACGATTCCATCCTATGTACTCATCGGATAGCAACTTGAACTTTCAAGTTCAAGTTATCCCACAGTATCATGATGCCGATCATGATGCAGTTCCATCGTGACTTGGATAGCAGTTGCCAATCATCAATCTGAGAAGACCATCGTTATCACGATTCCATCCTATGTACTCATCGGATAGCAACTTGAACTTTCAAGTTCAAGTTATCCCACAGTATCATGATGCCGATCATGATGCTGTCAATCAAGGGTCAAGTGACTCCAAGTCGGGCCTGGACAGCAGTGGAAACTCCGCTTCAACTCCACCCTACTACTTTCCAGTACTATTACTAGCCCACTGACTAATGCCGAGTCCGTCTCAAACATCACTGGCACTACCCATGGCCAACTACTATCCTCGCTGGGAGGAATGTATCTTTGATTTCACTGTGCCTTGTCCTGCAATATTCAATGAACCTTCCAAGGGAGGGGCGAATTACCCCGGTCTTGATGAAGAAGCCAGTGAACGCGACGTCTCCGACAAGCATAATTCAAGCAGCACAATCTATGCTGGGCCTAAATCCAAATGCACAACCAGTAGACTCAGAGGTACCTCCTCTGAGGCTGTCCCCAGGCCCCTCTCTGCCCGCACAGGATTGAAGCGTCAAACTGTCACTTTGCGTATGATAGACAAACAACTTGAGCTTGCTCTCGCTCCTTTCCCAAACGATTTATCCCAACTGTTGTTGCATATTCCTGGCCCGAACCAGCCTGTAGTGAGTCTGACTTTGAAGTGAAAGTATGCTGGTGACTATTGTGCTAATGTACTGTGTTAGCAGTTTGCATTCAACACACAATCAGACGTTGAGACTTGTTACCGTTTGCTGGTCAATGTGCATGATGTCTCTTATGTCCAAAAGGCGTTACTGGACAGCATCGGTGTCATCAATGATAGGTTCTGTGGCATTTCTTCAGTCCAGATGCTCGTGAATACTCGAGAAATCGTCACCGCATGTCACCGTGGCAAGTCCTACCTAAAGACCCAGTACAATTCATTCGGCGTTGACTTTGATGCCGTTGAGCAGACTGAACGGTCTGCGCGGCCAGAGGATCATGCGTACAACCTTATCCACCTCGCCTATGAACAATGGCGTCTCAACCCTCCTGCCACTGATTCCGATAGTGATTCTACAACATCGACATCAGTATCGGAAGGGAGAGATGAGGAATAGTGAGTGATGGGAGGGACATCAATATCAGATGAAAGGGGCTGGAATGGTGGGCAGTTGGGCGGTGGTCACGGTGGGCTTCAAGAATCTGTCTTCGTTCCCCTTCCTTGCCCTTCCGTTAGTAGGTTGCATAGACGACGGCAATGACTCCCCTTCACGGCTATGACCCCCTTCCTCTTGTTCCCCTCCCACAAATATATATTGCAGCCTGCATTTAGTACCCTCGTTTTCGATAGAACCCCATGCCGGTGTATGCTTGTACTACTAAACGAAGTACCATCCCAATCCAGTGGTTTGCCCTGCCCAGATCTCCGAGGGCACAATTTGTTGGCTGTGGACTCGGAAAGTTCAGGTTTCATCACAGTGCCAGCGGAAGAGCAAATAACCATCGAGAGAAATCCAATGCTGCTGCCAGCCATGCCGCTCTCGAATGTTGTACGGCAGCGAACTACTAGTAGACAGGAAATGTTGGGGTGGCTAGGAGTCATTCAAATAATACCTTTGAAGAGTGAGTTGCCAGAGTGTTGAACTTGAAGGTATGGACCGGGGCATGATGGTTATACGAATTCAAGGAGTAAATGAACTTGCCAGAAATGTCACATTCTTCCAGAGGAACGAGGAGAACTCCTGCTAGTGAGAACTCTACCATTCACACGCGGCGTACTAGTACATCATCTTGAAGTCGCCGCTGCCATTCATGCCACTGGCAACCCTGCATCACATCCCCTTTTTTTTGACCCTACTAGGGCTGAAAATTTCTTGGCAATGCCACACCGTGACTCAGGCTTCCGCCCGATCACAATCAAGGAAAGAAATTCATAATGTTTGTAACAGATATGGGATGCGTGACCCATCCTTAAAAACGCTGCCTTCTGGTATGCCAAATGAGAGAAATATAATGTAGTACTAGTAAATCCCGTGACAAAGGTGTGACGATTGGTCTGATGCGCCGCAGGTGGCATCACCGCGGTGGTGAACTTGTGATGCCTCTGATCAAGACTATACTAGTACACGTCCAAGTTCACAACAGTTCTGGCTCTTGTCAGTATCAATACCTCCCATTTTACCAAGTTACATGATCTGGAGGTACGAGGTACGACAAGCCCTGCTAGTAGTACCTCCCTACGAATTCCGGTCACTGGGAAAGGAGTGATGATTCTTATGAGGGCCAATTCCAAAAAACATTGAATAGCTAGTATGCATAGTCATTATAACGGTAACCTGACTCAAAGCAATCAACTAGCGACATCCTCCAACAGACTAAGTACTAGCATCCTCAATGGCGTCGATCTGGGAATACGATCACAGTAAATTTGAACATTTTGGGTGTCAGAGGAAGAAACATCCTGGACTCACCTCATCGCCCCATAGACAATTATGCCACTCTGTTGAATCTTTTGCAACAATTGCGAGGCAGGTGCTGCACTGCACAAAAAGTAATTGAAGTCCCTCAGGTGAAATCCCAGGCAAGGCACGGTCTACGTCGTCCAGGCCATCAATAAAGTCTTGAACGGTGGACGGCGATGTGAGGGCGATTTCTTCTTCCATGGCTGGACATTTATGATACTCCAGATATGTGCGAGCCATAATCGACCTGCACTGGATACACTGGAAGATGGCATCGCGGAAGTCCTTGTATCGGGCGCCAGGCTTGTACGCGGTTTCATGAAGGCCAAAAATGGGCACCAACCAGGATTTCCCTGTGGCTCTGGGGCGAAACTGACAAAAATCAAATGCTGTCCGAGTCAGGTTGAGGGTCAGGTGTCTCTCTACGCGTGGAAATTTAGCAGTATCCCACCCCCTATGTCAGTGATCTGCCTAAACTTCTTCTCATGTCCAAAGCTGGAAAGAGACTTGTTCTTCGCTGCCGTTGAGCAACTCAGATACCCCATCCGGAAGATGATAGGAAGGCGAAACATACGGTCTGGCTTGTCGTCTACAAAGAATATCTTGGCATATTGTCGCCGAAGGTGATCTGGCA
>QFEU01001330.1:0-12215 GCA_003316345.1 Tricholoma terreum | reverse complement strand
CAGTTTATGACACAGCAGCATTGGTGAAATTCTCCTCCTCCACAATCCTGTGTGGCATGATACTGGAGAGTTGAATCTGGAAATCGGGCAACACAATCTACTAATGGTATGAGACTTCAATGGGTATATTGACAGCGACAGAGATTACGAATGCTGGCTATAAGAATTCTATGAAAAATTTGAGCTATATCAGGGTCAGCCTTATGACATCCATACCTCCACCCGCCTGAAGCACATGCACCAGTCAAACCTTGTCGATGCCAATCTCAACCTTGCGGATAACATTTTTCCAATGATGCAGCTGCAGTACATGTCCCACAACTGGTTTGGATTCTGAAAAGTACTAGTACTGAGTCTCAGAGTGCAATTTACCTAGCAAAGTGCTGGTGGTCATGCTGATCCTCTTAGGGGGAGAGGTTCATTGCATTGTCAGAGTATATTGCATTCAGGTTTTACTGGCAGAGATTGAAACAATTTGAAATACCCTATAGCAAGTTTTTAAACATTATAGAATCAATTTAGAAGTTGGGAGAAGAAGGGAAAAACCTTACCAAGAGAGAGAGATAAGTGTTCAAGAGTAGCCTGGGTTTGCAGGTCATCCGAAACGTTCATGTCCTGGTCCAAGTAAGGAACTGAGGTCTCTGGTACTTCATAGTTTGCTCTTGCAAATAGCAGTGCAGCACATCCATGTAGCACCAGTAGTTGTTTTGATGGCCGATGGCTGCATCCTTGAGGGAAGAAGAGTTTCCTCCCATCAAGATCACCGAATGTTGTCTTTAGTGCCACCTCAGCTGGAACTAGCGGAATATCAAGCTTCACTGCTTTGCGCAATATGACAGCCCTGTCAGTGAGTTTTGTCGCCCGGAGCGCCTCATCAAGAAGGCGAAACTGCATGGTTTGGCCTTTTACTTCAATGCAGAGCCATGCCCTGTCGAAGGCTTTCTCGACAGGTTTATAAAGCAGGAGTGCATTCCGGACATGATTAATGTCAGTCAAAGACGTGACAGAGGAGAGACTTGTCTGCCAACAAAGTTGGAAGATATGGGCACCAATAACACTATCATGGCGAAGATTTTTGCCAGTGGCCATGTCAAAGAGGTCATCGTCCCCATAGAGGCCATAGAACGTCTTCACAGCATTCTTGAATGTAGGCGACTGTCCTTGGCTGCCGCTGCCTTGTGAATGCTTGGTTATGCTCTCAAAGTCAAGCGCGCTCATTAACTCGAACGCCGTCAGGTAATGTAAGGGTGGTTTTTGCAAGAACCGCTCTTAGGCAGTAAGGTCAGGCAGGTATTGGATAGATTTGACCAAAGGACTCACGATTTTTTGAAGGCAACCAGACTAAAAATTGAATTTTATCCAAATCCTGCACAGTAAAAAAATGGGAAACTATGTTGCCTGAGGTTGTGCAATGGAATGGCGTTGTTGCAAAGAACAGTGAGGTCTTTCTTCTTTAGGTCATCCAGAGTCGGCATGTTCTGCATTGGCAAAATGTCCAAAGGAGAATCAAGGCCGGGGCCAATAAATGTCTCCGCCTGAAGCACCCTGAATATGTGATGTTGCAAGTCCACAATTCTCACCAATGCCCGAACTTCGGTTGTAACTTGGGGGCAAGTATTTCCCTCATCAACAGGAATGATGTTAATGGAGAATCTCACTGAAGGATTGACAAGGGAACGAGAGGCTGGGGCATAAGGGAACAACAGAACAATGTGAAGAAAGATTCTAAGTGATGTTCCATTCGCAACAATGGTTTCCACTCACCAGTAGCCAGTAGCTTTACAAAAAGGTGGATCCTACCCTCAGGTGGTTGATTCTGCCATACCATAGACAATTTCTTCCACTCCTCTATTTCTGGAGCTTCCTTAACTTCCAGCGTGTTGCCTATAAGTGCAAGAGATTGCCTGGTGTGACCATTGAGGTCAACATCCACCTGATCAAGCACAGAATGTTAACTGAGGTACTGTTGCTGGACCCCAAAACGGTGCTTACTTTATAAAGGGCTAGGTCTTTTCTGTCGATATTTTGCAACATGGCATGACAGGGGTGACTTTGAATGCGTATTTTGAGTACCTCGATTGGATCGGTGCCATTTCCCTTGACACGAAAGGCTGTATCTTCCCCTTCAACAAGATATCGTATTTTCATCACACCGTTGTTATTATCTGATGGTACGTGAGCTTGAAATGCAGGAAACGATGAATTGATCGCCAGCAATTGTGATGGGGAGAAAGCTAATGTTGAAATGAAGCCAACAAATACTAGTAAACATAGGTCATCCGGTCATGGTCACTGCCTGATTAAGCGCCCGCCGTAGCACCTGTAACATATGAGTGACAAAGAGCCAGACTCAAAGCCCTGCCCCAAAGTCGAACAATGTGTCAGGGACGCTGATGGGGGTGGGCCAATGTTTGTCAACCCGTCCAGCCATTGTCAAGGTTTGTCAGCCAGTTTTGTGCGATGTAAGAAGTATTCCTACCTTTTTTCCATCTAAATCTTCTTCGGGGTCAACTGAAGTGGACAGCACATCAACTTTCAATCTTGGATTGGCCCCATCTACAGCTATGCACCACGTGCGCCAATTTCGTGGGCACAAGTAAAAGACGGGCATTGCATAGCTGATAAGGTAGGTAAAGGGGATCTCACCTTGAGGGGACATCTGACATTTGGATGTCTTGAAGGTCCCATCAAGGGCTCTAGGGCGAGCTGCTGCCAGTGATACTAGGTTGAAGGGGTGCCCAAGGGTGATCCAAATGCAAGATTGAGTGATGAAAAGTCAGACTCAAAGAGGCAGGTGACGAAAAGTCAGACCTGCAGGCAACTAGGAATGAGTAGGAGACAAAGTGAAGAACAGACAAGACAAGATGATGTAGCAACGAGGGCGCTTGGACTCACTGGCACTGGATTCGTCAATAGGTACACGTGACCGAGAATTTCACCGCAGCTACCTGTTTTGGAGAAAAGGTCATAGAGAGTGGCTGTGTAACATTTACCCATGGTTAACCCTAACCTAAACCAAGCTGGCTGGGGGCACGAGTAAGTAAGTACACACAGTAGTACACTCTCAACAACTTGAACTTTGGCTCATTCAAGTCATGTTCAAGTTCAACTTAAGTTCAAGTTGTTATTAATAAGCTTGAACTTTCAAGTTCACCGGCCTCCTCTGTGCTGCTTGTCTCATCCAGGCTCTTGTCTCCTCTTCGTTCTTCGTCACTTGCAGGTCTGACTTTTCATCACCTGCTTTGAGTTTGACTTTTCGTCACTCAATCATCTACATTTGGATTCCCTTGAGCCACCTGTTCAACCTGAAACCTTTGACCAACTCGGATCCCCTTGGATATCTTCTCCCCACTAACTGAGATTGCCGTTTGGGTCACCTGTGGCGTCTTGAAAGCTCAACGCTACGGTAAGCACTGGCCTGTACCTCTTTTAGTATTCTCACAACTACTAGGAACTTATTAAAATGACTGCTGTGCTTACGAATGACGATTTGCTGAGGTTTCGAGTAGATGGTGGTATGTTGGATCTTGAGTTTGCGATGGATTGCCTGCTAAATATGTTCTTACAGGGCACATTGGTGCGATGGATGGCACCGTCGGGGCTCTCCTCTTCGATGGGACATATTATGTCACCACTCCTAATCAAGCTTTCATTCCTGAACCACCAGTTGGAAACCGCAAAGTAGTGATGCGTGCCGACAGCCTCTATGCAGATGATGATCCTATCCTGTGGCCACAACCTTATAACACGTTTAACTGCAATTCCTACCCATAATTCACTTTCTGCCCATTCAATTATATGGTGGGAACCTACGCACAGGGATTTTATTCCCTTGAGGGACCCAACATCTCCCATTCAGGGCCTTGGCAAGCTATCGGATTCAAAGTTGGGCGATCTGAAGTTTTCGGTGTCAATTTTGTTAACTCAGGTCCAAGTATACATCTCTGGTTCATCCAAAGCTCGGGCACTGCCCACCCTTGGTCCAATGGTGAAAATGATCGAGCATGGTCTTGTACGTCTCGAGTCAGTATGGACCAACTTCCATCAGATGGTGTTTGGTGTGAGGGACGTGCAGAGGTGTTGGCTTGATGTAATGGCGATGTTGGATTACATGGAGGTGTACAGGCCCCGGATGGACTCAGCTAGGTTGGCAGTAGGCTCCCCGCCAGCCGAAGTTGCCAACACTGTTGGTGTTTTCACCAATGATATTCGTGTTGCCCAAGATTTTTTCCATGCAGGTCTTCCATTCTGGCTCACATGGCCAGTCTCAGACCTTGGCCAAACAAATATACTTGCGGTCGTCCCTATTTCAGTACCGCACCACTGTGGGATCTGCTTTGAGTCACACCGCTTCAATTACCCTATCATATATCAGGGACCGGCAAATGCGACTCAAAAGCATGAAGCAATTGTACAGTATGCTTGTAACTTCCTGCGCTATCCAGATCCGTTCGGCCTCCAGACCAGCGACACGAATACATCTGCACCAGCACATGCAGAGACCTCAGGCAGACTGCAGGCATCAGAAGATAGAGCAGGTACCAGCGCCATTGTGGGCGATAGGCTTCAATCCGGTGCCAGCAAGGGTGGGGGCCGTAAGGGATGTAAGGGAAAAGGAGTTGTATGTAAGTGACCAGAATTATTTTCTCATATGTCATCTCACTGCCCACAACAGACAACAAGCAGAAATTGTCGAATCCGCCAACAGGCTGCGACAAGTTTGATATGTACGAGAGCCCCCTCATGCCACTCCCAATTCCTGTCTGGCATGATGCATTGAAGGCAGTTAAAAGGGATGAAGCCCTGGCATCTTATCACACATGGTATCTATTCCCTGAGGCAGCGATTTTTGCTTCCACCAACGAGGTTCGCCACACAAAATTCTTTGCCACATGGAATGTATTCCGACCAGCCTGCATCTTCCGAGTTTTTTCAGCGGAAAGCTTAGCTGCTCCCTTGGCTGGTCTGGCGTGATTTTCTTCTCGATGGGCTTACGTCACTCAGCCGCGAGTCAAATTTGGTTTGTCGACGTGAAGAAGTCAAGGCCATTTTCGCAGGGACTTTGGATGAACTCCAGATCGACCTTCACATTCCACCATCCTCCCATTTTCCCGCAGTGCCAGTCGATGAGGCACAGAGAATTCTATGGGAATTGACTAAGCTTAATTTCCGCTTTGAGCTCCTAGCTCTTGATAATTGTGCTTCAAGCTCATCATCCCACCGAGATGAAGATGAGCGGCAGGCCATGGTGCTGAAGTGCTTCGACGTGCCTTCCCTCATTGTCGCTGATGTACAGCGGGCAAATTTTGGTTTGCAAGCTCATGATTGGCAAGAAAGGTTACCGTTTTTGCTGGCGCTGAGGGCTTTAATGAGGGATTGGGATGGACTGAAGCCAACGCCTATTTCATTACCTGATCTGGCCTCACATGATATGTATACTGAACCAGATGTCTATCAACTCGAAGATTGCATAGCTCATTTCTACTCGAGTCTCGCAGACTTTCTATCACTTATTTGGCCATGCCACAGTTGTCCCTGCCCGACTTCCATAATCCTTATGTATATTTTGTAAAATATCTTTACCTGTCAATGTCCTATTTGATTGGTCACAGCTTCCAGTCATTCTAGCATACCTCATCATCTGTGGTCGAAGCAAAGGTATGGTCCTACAATTATCAATGATATCTACTGATGGTTCAGAGTGCTTCAAACTGGAAATTTCTCAAAGTGCAAGTTTGATGAGAAGGTCAGCTCATCCATTCCCTCAGCATTAACCTTTCCTGATTCTAAGACAATACATCTGTAGTGCCAGTGCACCACCAAATTCAAGTTTACTGTGACGGTCATTTTGTGTGTCACCGGTTATATCGGACTATCAATTCATAAATTGACTCATACACCATCATCACAGCCTGTATATGGCTGATCGAACATTGTGACTTATTCAAAGATCATTTCCCCACATTCAGCCTGAGGGCTGAGGTTTCCGGGCAGGTGTTTTTGGCAATTCTGCCCATCACCTTTCTCGTTACCGTGCCATGGACCTGCCGCCAGCTTGGTGTCAAGTCTGTGTTTGTGGCCGCACGTTCTCTGTGCCACAAGCTTATACTTTCCACCAATGTAGTTGCCAGACGACGAAGAAACGGCTTTCTAGTGCTCTGGACAAAGCCAAAGAGGTCTGGCAATCCAAGAAGCGTCGAATAATGGAAGTAATGCAAGACACAACCACGGAAGGCCCTCCAGAACAAAATCTAGTTGTTGAACAAGAATCAAATGATGTTGCACTCGCTATGCAACACGAGGTGAGACCTATGATGTTGGTGCAACTTGAATCACTATTATACCTCTCACAGAGTGCCTCCATGAATGACGAAGACTTGGATCAACCCCTGGCAGAGCGCAGGGGTCGCCGGGAAAACTGCCAACTGCCCAAACGATATCGGGATATACTGCCTGCCCCTCCAGCAGCACTTCCTCCAGCACCCCAACATCTGACCTTCCCACATAAGGAGCCTAATAATACTTGGGCATCATGCTCGTGACTTAGTTTCATTAGGCTTGATGTCATTAAAGCTCAACACCGGCATTAACTCCTCCCCCAAATAGCAAAGACCTTTATAATAATTAGTACCTCTGGTCCCCATTCCCCCCCGCCTCTCCGCCACTTCTACATCTGGAGAGTGGCTATGCCTTTCCAATCAACTGCCCTGAGTCAGTGCCACGTCACCTCTCATGCTCCCAACAGTGTTGCGTTCATCGTCGGCAACATCGAGCTCGACGTCAGACCCCTTTCTCTGCCGCTCTGTCTCATGTGTGGACCTACCCCATCAATCCTTTGGTCAGAAACACCCGTACACCCAGCATATCACTCCCACAGTCCCTACGCGCGTCCTCTCGCATGTTCAACATTGGCAACGCTGAACTCAACTTCTGGCTTCTTTATCTCATATGCAGTCCCACATCGTCATTCTTCTCAACAACTCTCACGGTTCCAATGTGCGTGTCCAACACCGTCAACGCTGAGCATGAAGCGACTCCTCGTCATCTATGCGCATTCTCTCCCATGTTCCACGTTGGCAACACCGAACTCTATTTTCAGCTTCTTCTGCCGGGCACTATCTCATGGCACTTTGCTGTACTTTACACTCCCCCACCTGTCCTATTGGACTCCGATTGGACTGCTCGGAGTCCGAGTCAATCCGAGTGGAGTCCAAGTGGAGTCCAATCAGACTCAGTTCACTCTATTGAACTTTACTTTGAGGTTTATTTTCTGAGTGGAGTCCAAGTGGAGTCCGAGTGGACCAATCTACTTAATGCTGTTCAAGCAATTTGCAAGTCATTACTCTGTTGTGACATCAGTCCGATCAGACTCCACTCAGATTGGATTGGGACTTACAACTTGATGCTCAAACTCGTGTCTGAAAATGTAAAAGCTTGTTCTTGGCAAGCCTTGAACCCTCGCCCTCAGCACTAGGGCTTAAATAAGCCAATTTTGCAGTGCTCTAGCCAACTGAGCCATGTGCCTGGCATATTTTGGATATATTAAAGTCATGAGATACAAAACATAAAACCTAAATTCTCCCTACATAGTCCGATCGGACTCCACTAGGACTACCACTCAGACTCTACTAGAACTACAATCAAACAACCATTATGAACACTAACTGATTAGTTTCATTTTACTTATGTTTCAGGGGTTACTCAGGGTTGAAATGAAATGACAGTTATAAGATGAATATATTTCATGATACTACTACGTACTACTATTAATGAAAGAAAACCCTCCCTCGCGTTTTATGCGAGGGAGGTTGGGGGCCAGGGGTGTGGGGTTCCGTTCCGTTTTCGTTCATTCGGCCCTCATTGTATCCGCGGCCCTCGTTGTATCCATAGCACCTGTTACCCACCCTGCGAGCAGTGGCTCGCAGACGTGGTGGCAGGTGCTGTGGTGGGGGGGTGCATCGTTTTGTTCGTTTTGTTCGTTTTTGTACATTCGGCTCTTGTTGCGTTCGTAGCACCTGTTACCCACCCTGCGAGCAGTGGCTCACAGGCGTGGTGGCAGGTGCTGGGGCTGGGGGCAGGTGCTGTCGTTCGTTGCGTGGCGTTCGTTCGTTCATGCCTCCCCTCCCCTCCCCTCGCTGTCGTGTGACGTGGCCATTAGCAACCTCACTCCACCCCGTGAGCAGTGGCTTGCAGGGGCTGGGGCGGGTGCTGTTGTTTGTTGCGTGGCATTTGTTCATACATGCCTCCCCTCCCCTCACTGTTGTGTGACATGGCCGTTAGCACCCGCGCTCCACCCTGCAAGCAGTGGCTCGCAAGGGCTGGGGCAGGTGCTGGGTTGTTGTTCATGGTGTGGCGTTGGTTGCGTGGCGTTCGTTCATACCTCCCCTCCCCTCCCCTCACCGTCATGTGACGTGGCCGTTAGCACCCGCGCTCCACCCCACGAGCAGTGGCTTGCAGGGGCTGGGGCAGGTGCTGGGTTGTGTTTGCCCCCCGGTGGTGCACTGGTGGTCGTTGTCATTCGTTGTTCGTGTTTGGCTGTCATAGTTCATTAGTAAAACAAAACAAAAACAAAAAAAAAAAACAAAAAAAAACTTGCCTTGGGCCCAAACGACGATAGACGTCGTTTGGGCCCGCTTTCTGCCCTTTCTTGCCTGTTGATTGGTGTGGTTGTGGGTGTGGGAGCGGTGGCTTGGGGGATTGAGGGAGCGGTGGTGGCAGGAGAGGGAGGCAAGGAGGTGGGGATGTTGATGGTGGTGGTGGTGGTGGTGGTGGTGGTGGTGGTGGTGTGAGCTGGCATGACGCAGCTGTGTGCTTTGTCATGCACAGCCACGGCAATGGTACCTAGGGCAAATAGAAATAAAGGTAGGGAAGCCACTGTGCTCTAGTGGTTATGCTGCCCATTACTTATGTAAGCTAAAGTGGCAAGACCTAGGGTTCGATTCTCTGAACTGACAATACTTTTTATATTAAAAATAACAGTAAGTGGTAGTCCGAGCACTCCCAGTGGACTCTGATCAGCTAGTCCTAGGAATTCCGAGGACTATTCGGACTCCACTCGGACTCCAATTGGACTGGACTTGGACTGGGACTATTACTTTGCAGGTACTTGGCTGGTGGACTAGTCCAATCGGAGTCCTAGTGGAGTCCGAGTGTCTGATCGGAATCCGATCGGACTCCACTAGGAAAGGTGGGGGAGTGTAAAGACCTCGCACTTCACACCACCTTTAACATGTCTCAGCACAGAGCGGGGCACTCTATCTCATAGCACGAAGCAACACCCTCAACATTGGGGTTCAAAACAGATCTCTGTCAATGTAGGACATGATGTACGCATAATATTTAGTTCTGAAGTATATAAATATAGCTGATATATATATATGTCTCAACACCTACTTATTGTACTTATAGAGTGTATGACATATTATACAGCATTGCATCCCCCCGAAGAAGTGATCACAGACGAGCGGGATCAATGGGTATAGCTGGTATGGCTGGTGGCATCGAAGACAGCTGCCAAGTGGTTGCAGGGGCAACGGAGGGTGCAGCTGCAGAGGTTGCGGCTATGGAGGTTTCGGCGGCATGGGGCACCGCTGGCAGAAGAGCAGGATCAATGGGTATAGTTTGTACAGTGGCACCAGAGGGCACAGTGGCAGTGGCAGCAGCTGAGGGTGCAGTGGAGGTGGAGGGTTCAGGGACAGTGGAGATTGAAGGGGATTCAGTGGTATGTGGTACTGGAGGAATGGGTGCAGCGGCAGCGGACGTGGCAGGGGCAGGGGAGGGCACAGTAGCAGTGGATGTGGCAGGGGCAGGGGAGGGCACAGCGGCAGTGGAAGGTGCCGCTTGGGGTACTGCTTCTTGACTAGCACGGGGGGATTGTTCGCATGGAATGCCTGATGTTGTAAGAGACTGATGCTCTTCGCCACTACTATTATCAGTATCTTCCACCTCTTTACTGGATTTGTACCGTTTTATTTGAGTATCAGTTCTGTCTCTTGCATGCAGTTGTTTCTTTCCATGGTCAGACTGGCGTCGATGTGGCGCAGGGGCAGCAAGTTCACCATTCTTAATCTGGGCATTACGTTCGAGATCAAGATCATGAAACTCTGTGTCACTGAGTTTCCTCCAGTGTGTTTTTCCACCACGCCATCTACATAGAAGGTTGTCGAGATCATGTAAGGGACTTGAGGCTTCACTGAGATTGCGGAACAGAATGTTGTCCGGCCATCCTTCAATGATAACCTGGTACCGCCTGACAACATTGCGCCAGTAAAGTTTCCATTCCATACGAGCTGTGTCATCACTTGCGAGGTCTTTACACTAAGCCACCTTTTCCTGGTGGATTCCTGAGGAATCCTAGGAATGGCAGGAATGGACTAGGAATCCTAGATGATAGAAATTATATAGAATTCCCTTGTGTAAGTCCTGGTCCATTCCCAGTCCATTCCTGTTCCATTCCTAGTCCCACCAGGAATGCTCAGGAATGCGGCAGGAATGTCCCATTCCATTCTGGGCTGTTCAATGATTATATAATATAACTTGTAATCTATTAAAAATATATATGTTGCACACTTGAGAATCAAACCCAGGTTTAAAGGGTTGATTCGTAAGCAACAGAAACAAACCAACATAACTGCTAGGCTAACCAGCCACTGTATTCAACTGGTGACTAGCTACGCTACATACTGGTGGCGCACGTGCGATGACAAAGCAGGTAGCCGCGTCACCACAGCTGCCAGCTCATCACACACCACCACCACCACCACCACCATCTCCCTCACTCCCCTCCGCCCTATCACCACCCCCACTGCGTCCACACCTGCCACCACCATTACTACGCCCACTCCCACGACAACAAGAGCCCCCAAGTGGCTGCAAACGGCCCATGTCAGACGCAACGCCGGCCCAAACGACGACTGTGTCGTTTGGGCCTGCAGTAAGTTTTTTTGTTCTTTTGTTCTATTATATAAACTTACTAACTATTTTGTTTCATTTTAGGATCTAAACTACTGGCAATGACGAGAGGGGGACACCGGGAGACCCGCGAAGTGGGAGACCCGCCTCGTAAGCACCACCCGACCCCTCCAGCCGTGCCACGTCACTGACCCCCTAACCCCTCCGACCTAGGACCTACCGCCACCAGGGAAGAATGGCCACAGCACACCCCAACGAGGACGGACGACCCAGCACCCACCCCCATGTCTGCGAGCAACTGCTCGCAGAGTGGATTGCAGGTGTTAGCAGCCAACGACCATGTTGGCTAGCACCAGGCTAGGAACGAGCCACCGCCAGTGGAAAAGGGGAGCAGTGGGACAGGGAGGGGAACGACGACGACAAGGAGGACGGGGACGGGGAGAAAACGACGACAATGAAGGCGGGGACAACAACGGCGGGGACAACAACAACGATGGACGGAGCACCCACCCCATGCTGACAAGCAACTGCTCGTTGGGTGGATGGCGGGTGCACCAGGGCCATACGACAATGAGGGACAACAGGGACAACAACAGGGACAGGGACAGGGAAAGGGATGACGACGAAGCAGACCCAGCACCAGCACCCGGGGGAACAAAGTGCAGGGAGACGAGACCTAAGAGAAACGACGGGGAGGGGGGCCAAGTGACCACGGCGTCGCTTGAGCCCCCTCGGTATGTTTTTCTTTTTTTTTCTTTACATTCGACGAACACCACAACCACCCCGGCCCATCTACTGCCATGAGCCCCTGCTCATGGGGTGGAAGGGGGTGTCTTACTATGCAGGCAACAAGAGGGCAGGCTGAACGACAACCACTCGAAAACCCAGCACCCGCCCCCAGCCCTGTGAGCCACTGCTCGCAGGGTGGATCACGGGTGCTAATGCCATGTCACCCGATCACAAACACGCCGGCAACCACCCACCACCACCGCTGCAAGCTCCTGCTGACAGGGTGGATCGTGGGTGCCAGTCATCACGACGACGACAGTGTGAACGGAGGGAGAACAACCAACGATGAAACGATGGAAATGCCAGCACCCAGGACCACCGCTGCGGGCCACTGCTCGCAGGGTGGATCATGGGTGCGGATGGCCGCGTCGTCGCCTGGTGACGATGGTGGTAGCCACGAATGACGAAGAACAGGGCACCACCTATGACACCTCCAAACGAACGAAAGGGACCACCTACGACGAACGAAGATGGTGACGGGGACGGGGATGAAGAGGATGGGGATGAGAACAGTG
>QFEU01001325.1:2917-17944 GCA_003316345.1 Tricholoma terreum | reverse complement strand
ACAAGTCAGAGGAAGGGTGCGAGGTGGCCTAAACGTCTACCGCCCACACTGTCGAGAATGTAGACAAGTTCGGGAATAGGTTTGGGGTGGTTTCGGGCAAGGCGAAGTGGTTTCGAGGCCCCGATGTTAGTTTACACGCGTGCGAAGGTGTTCGAAGAGGTTCGAAGAGGTTCGAAGAAGTTCGAAGAAGTTCGAAGAAGCTCGAAGTATAACGCGCGATGTTTGACGAGGGCGGTCTGTCTGGGTACGCAATATGAGAGGGTGGAGGTGACGATGAGAGTGCGGGAATTAGTGTGGAAGATTGTTTCAAGGATGCAACGATGGACAAAGAAGTTCGCGATAACTTTGCAAAACTTCGGACTAAGGCGAGTTTAGATTTAGAGCGTAAGACTTCTTAAATCCAGATGATATGAGGTGAAGACGATTTCTTGTTGCTTGTATGTAAGTGATACAAGCTTTTATATGTTTTTAGAGGAAAGTACCAAAAAGGGAATAGAGAAACATGAGGCAGAACATGAGGCTATGTGAAACATATCTACATCAAAAACAAATAAAAGTGATAAGAAAGGAGACCTCCTGATCAAAATGCGGAGCGTAAAACATGTCCGAAGGGACTGTCCTTTGTTGTAATATCTCGAAATCTCGCTAAGCGCCTCGTTGTTTCCCAAGGCGCTAATATCCCTGTGCGCGTGCCTCCAGAACGTGTCGGGTGAGGTGGGGGAACATGTGGAAAGTGCGGGTGACGCGTCCGAACATCCGTGAAGCTGGTACGAGGTGAACGCATGCGGTCGAAGCGTCGCGAATGTGTGCGAAATAGTTCGAAGTCGTTCGAAGGTGTTCGAAGTCGTTTTGGAGTCGCAAAAGTGGGATCGGAGACGTTTGCGTTCATTCGTATGGCGTGTGAGGTCACCTATGTGTCGTTTGGAGTCATTTCGGAGCTTAAACCGCCAGGTGGCCCTATCATCGTCCTGGCTGTTCACGTATGCTCCATCTCTGAACATCTGTCAGTAGTTCAACTACAGACAGATCTTGTGTCACTGCCAGCGGTTACCAGCTCCCTGTTATCGTTTTCCTACCATCTTCTTGGTCTTTCCGTCAGCAGTTCAACTGCAGACTGATTTCTCTGACGAAAATTCATATCGTCAAATATGTCGACATATCCGTGGATGCTCCCAGTAGCGCCTCCAGAGTTGCAGGTCCCAGACGGTGTGCTCCTATACGATCCGGAATGAGACGGCCGGTTCCCCTATATATTCCAAGTCTCTTCACATCTGTTGGCCCACAATCGCGAACTATTTCCTTCTGGGCGCATTCTTGTGTTCATCCAGGACACTTTGGTCGACGGCTTGAAACGACTTGAAGAATTTGAGGTGAGTTTGGAGGTACTGTTGGGTCCGGATAAAAGTGTTTCTAACCTTGGTGCGTGTTTTGGCATTTGACTTTCTTACAGGCGTTTACTTTTCTTTTTAAAGGGATTTTCGAAATCTATCATGGCGACCTCGTCTTTATTAGGGACATGTATGATCCAGATCCTGAACACGATATTCTGGGCGGGTGGATTAACAATTGGTAAGTTTCATTCGCCTGTTCATACAATGGCAATAACAATATTTTATATATCAGTACCGTGACACATGCGGATAACACTAGGGTCTTGGATGAAATGAAACACGTCCAATGTTCGATAGTGGGTGACGATGCACTTGCAAAGCCAGGGCGACCTGTTAAGGAGAATGGTGTTTGGATTGGGGGTACCGCATGGGAACGCTGCGGTGGTCTGAATGGAGTAAAGAGTAGTTGATGCTACACTTTGGGCCCTTCCCATCAATGCTCGCGTCGATTGGTATCGCCTACCGCCTCGGCCAAGGTTGTCAATCACACTCTTGATGAGCATCAAGTGCTCCACCGCGATATCGTGAAGGTACATGCTAATCTTCATTATTGTCATATTATATTCTGATGTAACTCAGATCGCTGCTGAAGTTGGCATGGCAGGGCTTCGTACAAATGCACCAAGCAAATTCGTCGAACGCCTTGAGTTACTTGCTGAGGCCACTAACATGCCACGAATTGGCGTCCCTGATAACTGTGCATACCCAACCATGCAACTGAATCTATCGTCTGCCATTCAAAGGGATGGATGTGAAAGTATGTATTTGACTTCACGTGTTTATCATTGTAAATTTACAGTGTGCTCTTTTTTTCATAGCAACTGACATGAGCATGGAGATGGGTCACTTTGGTCAGAAAAATGGCCATATTGACCAAAAGGATGATCCAGGTGGCGAGACTTCAATGCTTTCGCTCGTCTCTGTGCCACCTGATGAGGGATATGAACCCGGTTGATTCCATCTGTTGAGCATGGGGCTCTACATCAAGCTAGATCCATTCAAGCTGATGGGATTCAGCGGCCTTCGCAAGCATGGTGGAACTCCGCCTTTGTCACCACCAGGAAAGCCTCCTGCAGATTCGGCATACAGGATAATGGTCGTTATGTGCCCCCCAGCGTCTATGCTTTCTCAATCCGCAAATCATCGTGCGGGTTTTGGATTGCTCCCAGATGGCAAGATCTTCGCCCTAGCTCCTGAGATGACAAGCATACTGTGAGTCACAATATAAGTGAGCGTTTTGTTGACATACTGATATTGTTTTTTGTAGTGAAGATGCTTATGATCCCATCGAACCTTCAAACGAAGCAACTTGGATGACCGATGGACCTGTATTGATGGCTTCACGCGATCTCTTCGAATATTTGTGTCGAAATCTTCTTCTCATGAACAATTATTTCCTTCGACAGCTTCCTGTTGAATACCAAGCACGCATTGATCCAAAAGTTTTCCTTAGTGCGTTTTCTGCTGATATCGATGGAGATAGAGTCCATGCCAAGGATTGGCTGTACGCCCCTACTGGGTATACATGTACTGTACCTGAAGGAGTGGATGATCCAAGCATACTGGACGCTGATCGTCGCTCTATCAATGCGATAAAATACGCAGTGTCGGAATTCTTGGAACAGGAAGTGGACGGTGCAAAGTTCATTCCACATTTGGTCAGCAGAGACATCAGGCCATTTCAAAGAGCTGCTAAGAGGGATGGTCCCTCGAGGAAGAGAAAAGGTAAGAGTACATTATTTTTGACATATGGATTTGTTTAACTTAAACAATCTTTAGCAGCTGCAAGCAAGAGGAACGCAGACAGTCCTCAACTTTTCAAGATGTTGCATTGAAACAGCCCTCTCACTTGCAATGTCTGCAATATCAATGTTTGGATCCACCTTTCCACTTATCATAATCTTCTCCAGTTTCTGTATTTCAGCTTGTAATTATTGCTCAGTTTCAATCAATGCTAGAAGATCTTCAATGGCCTTCTGTCCAGCAATATTTGATTGTCCTAAAGTTCCAAAACAATAATTAGAATAGCAGTTAGAACTGCAAGATGGTAAATCTCACGTAGTATTGGTTTTGTTTGCTCTTTGACTTGTTTCTCCCATTCTGAATGCAAAGTAAACTCAGAAAGATTAACCTCAGCAAGTATTGCCTGCATAGTAGTCTTTTTGGTCTGGCATTTAAACCACTTTCGATTTAGCCGTTGCCCAAGTCCTAAGAGTGATTTATTGTCCAGAAAGGCAACTTGTGTATCAATAGTAAAAAGGTGCTGGTAGTATCCAGACATGCGCATTGCTGGTATAAGAAGCTTGATAGAGCTCCAGAACCGTTCACAGCCCTCTCTGTCTGTCAAGCCAAACCCTTTATGTTTGCGAGGATGGTAAATGACTTGACATGGCCATTGATGACCAAAAGCATGAAAGACAGATATTCCAAAGATGATTCGCTTTAAAATATTCTCATCTAGAAAATCCCATTTGACACAGCTTTGCTCCAGTTGACATGCAATGTCATATAACAGTCCTACTGTCATATTAGATGGTATGTGGCAGAATAACTCCTTGATCAAAGCAAGGACATAGTATTGACGTTCACCAGGGGAAGTCATGTTCACCAGCCACAACACTCTGTCATGTCTACACAAAAGGGCCATCAATCCAGTATCAGCACAGAACTGCACACTGGCTTTGGTTCTTCTTTCATCAGCTGCTGTAAAGGACTCCTTGCAACCATTTAATACAGATGTGGGGACTTTCATATGATTTTCATATCCATCTTCATCACCCTGATGTGACTTCTGATGTTGTGAACCACGGTGACTAGGACGAGATGGTCATAACTGATCAACTAAATCTTCCATTTCTTTCACCTGTGACTCAGACAAAAACACTGTCTGAGGGTGAGTATCAGGAGGACCACGGCCCCCACCTTGTGGATTTTTACGTCGCTTTTGAGTAAAGCATGCATCCACACAGACAATAACATCAGCACTGGAATGAAAGCATTGATTACTATAGATGAAGGTGCTGAGCAAATTAATGACACATACAGTACATTGGGATCATGAGATGAGAGGCCACCAAAGCACAGTGGGCATCGTGACCGCAAGTACTCACTAGGCCGAGTACTTGAGGTACTTTCTACAAAATCATAATGAAATCTGAACAAGACCTGCATATCTCCAATTTCAGTATCTATGGTCTCATCCATACTTTCATCATCACCCTTGTCAGTTCCATGCTCCTCATCTTTCTTTATAATACAATCCCGTGCACTTTGCAGATGCTGCTTCACCTGCACTTCCTTTGCATTAATCAATGCAGCATACCAATGTAAAGCATTGCCAAAGCGGCGATGCAAAGAATCCTGAAAATCATGTTCCAAATCCACCATTACTAAAAAGAACAAAACATCAACTTACCCAGGTTTTCAATTTATACCTACAGTTACCCAAGAAGGCTTCTAATGTAGCACACCATGCTGTAGTATTGGGTGGAGAGCGAACAAAAAGTTCATTGACATATTCCAACATCTTCAAATCAACAGCAAGTGAGGGCCCGGTAGGTGAGCATGGAAACAACCCCTGTGATAGTAAATGCAATGGAGCTGAACAAGAGCAGACTTGGAGTAATTTGATTCCTGCTGTAAATCAGAAAAGGATAAGTCTGAAAGCAATCATACAAACGTTCAAAATAAACACAGGCAACACTGATCCTCTGGACATGTGAAGGACACCCACATGAGTGTTCTAAGGCCTTCGGAATATCTTCACGCAGAGAATCACTTCTGCGCAAGAGAGCAAGATATGAAGCTAGTAGTGAAGGAATAACATTGTTTGCCCACTTATCCCACTGCTGTTCTTTCTTCCTACTGTTGGACTGGGTAGTAGATGAGGTGGCAGGTGTTGTAAACAGTAAAGGTTCATTATTAGACACATCAAGATGGTCTGGTGGCAATTCAGGTGCTATGACTTGAGTAAATATACCATCTGGAGCATAAACATCCCTTGGTGGCTGAACTAGTGAAGCTGATGATGACAAGCCCCAGGGTTTGCACTCAGGCACCAAGGCTTCCGAAGGCACTAACGCAAATGGTGCCAAATAGTAGATTTTGACGGTGAGTGAGAACTTTGCTTAGATGGCGAATGAGCACCTCGTTTAGACGGCGAGTGAGAACTATGTTTAGATGGTGAGTGAGAACTCCATTTTGAAGAGCTTCCAAGACGAGGTGCACAGAACGACATCGTGGTGGCAAACAAACAAGGGGGGCAGAATCACACATCAAACCCCACCCATTTGGCATGAGTTCACACCCGCACGCACAGGCCTTGCTTATCAGGATGGGGATAGATATTTTGATCAACTCTACATTGTATATGGTAGGAGTGATCAGACACAGTAACATCGGAAAAATATATGCATGAAAAAAAAAAAGGCCGGCTTCCTCGCAAAATTCAACCAGACAGGGCAGCAGACGATTGTGCAGCTGGGAAAGGTGGTGGCAACGCTGACAACATGAAGGACGACGATGATTGCTTGAGCCTGTGAGGAACCACTGCAGCCCGCCTAAACTTATCGTAAAAGCTCTGGCAGTAGAACTTAGCTACAGCCTCTTCTTCGCCAAAGAAAATGTCTTGGTCTTCTGACAGCTCATCTTGAGGAAGTTTCTCAGACCCCGGCCAAGTCAACATAACCTGACGCAGGGTCTCGACGAAGGATCTTCTTCCCTGCCAATCATCTGCTCCAAGTCCGTAGTTCCTATCTGGCAGACCCTGCACCAGATACATTCCACCAGCATCACCGCAGTCATCAAATAAAACACCACGAAGGAGATTGTCGCGAACAAGGTAATCTGGCGAAGAATTCCACTGGTTGGTGTTGAATACACGATCCAGGGCAAGAAGTTCAAATCGAAAGTTGTGCTCAAAGAGGTCCCATAAGATCTCGGTGGTTACCTCCGGCAACAACACTTCCTGTATCTTGACAGCATCACCAGTAAGAATGGCATGTGCCTGCCAGAAGACAGTCTCAGGCTTTTCTGTCAATGAGAAAAAGCCCGTGAAGAAGTCAGCAGCTTTATGCTTGCAAGTTTGCGCATGACTGCTGGATGACGTGACTGGGAGAGGGTTGCCATCCTTATCAACTTGAAGCGCTTTCTCGAGGCTATGACCAAGGAAGTCTTGCCAGTCCTGAGCTTTTGCTTGGTCAAAGAGATCGCAGTGTTCATTTGTAGTGTGCCAGATACAAGCCGCGCGCCGGCCAAGCCAGTTCATGAGATACTGCGCACAATTCTTCGAGGAGGCAATGAGGTTGGGATCAGGGAATGCATAGCCAAGGGTCGTACTGCCACTCGGAGCATACTTCTGTTCAACAGCACCCAGAGCACTCTTCCAGGCCGGGATAGCATAAGGCATGAAAGGTTTGTCGACATCGGTAAAGGTGTTACGACCTGCAGTACCTATTTTCTTCCCTGTGGCATTGGAAGTTGCGGCATGAGACTTCGACGATGTCTTGGTGTGTGTGATGGAATTTTGTGAACTGGAGGGCTGGACCACACAAGACGCAGCAGGGGGAGGGATGTGAGGGGATGGTCTCGGGGCAGCTGGAGGAACTTATCACCAATGTACATCAATAATCAGCAAATTAGAGTAGCAAAAAATGACATACGTGGAGCCGGGTTAGCACCTGGAGCATACTCTGCTGTTGGGGGATCGGGGATCATGGAGACATCTTTGAAGAGATTTATACAGCTTGCACCCATCCGCTGGGTGGCCTGGAGGCGAATAGTTCCTGGGCCCTGTGAACAAATAGTGGGGAAATAGTCTGGTCGATAGTGCCGAGTCACCATGTTACGAGGGGTAGAAAGGTGGGTAACCCTGCGGATGTTCATGTGGGGGAGCAGCTTGTAGGTAGGTCGAACGTGCCAGACTGGGATCCTCATCTTATAGAGCTCCATGACAGTGGTGTCATCGTGGGTGACGGCACCCATAACATCATGAGAGACAGGAATTGCAGCTGTCTCATCATTGGGTGCTGCTAAGCGAGGAAGGAAGATGTTGTGGTAGTCCAAATAGGCCCTGATGTCCAGGCAGAAACGTTGAAAGTCAGGGACATTTTTGGTCATCTGGCGGCGCGTCATTGGTGCAATCGTGAAATGGAGAAATGCGTGGCGCATTGCAGTTGTCAACATTCCCAGCAGCTCATCACACTTGTGACAGGTCTGATACTCGCGGACCTCAAGGACGAGGGAATCATGCCAACGGTCAAGCGCCGACACGCGCTCTGCCGGAAGTCTCCCTAGAACTACATCTACTTCTGAACCCAGTAGGGGAATGAAATCGTCATTTTGCAGTGTCCACCAAAGAATCAAAAGTGGGTCGGAAGCCGCTGCAGGTTGCCAGGGGATACAGCAGATGTAGTGGAAGCCAAAGGAATAAAACTGGGGCCACAATGTTCTATCCTCCCAGCCAAATCTTCCATCTGCACACTGAAAAACCTTGCACACCCCGAACATCACACCTGGCACCCATTCTGCATTAGGCGATGAAACCACCCAAAACCCCTCGGCTTCACCACCCACAACACCGACCTCCGTCAACGCAATCACATTTGTGTCGAAGGGCGTAAGGCAATCTGTTAATCTAAGTATCAACATAGCAGGTCTCATCGTCATGATAATCCGTACCATTGTTGGGCCGGGCGTACAGCTTGAGGCTCGGAAGTGGTGGACATAGTAGATCCCTGTCTTGTGGAAACATTGCCATAGCAAAACTGTGCGAGCAAGTGGGTTAGGAAAGCACAGAGAAATGCCAGAGAGTACATACAAAACGATTGAGCTTCGAGTCTTCAGGTGGTTGGATTGGGCAGCAAATCGGGAAGCAACTGAGGAGCTCTGCGGAATAAATCAGTTATGTTGGATGTTATCGCGTCTGATAGGGCCACATCCAAGGCAAAGGCGACTCGAAGTCAACACCTTGCCATGAACATGTGGACTTCAATTGACTCGAAGTCAAATTGAAGTCAAGAGCATGGATGACTCGAAGTCAACCCATGCCCACACTGCGTCCCAGAGGGAGAGAGAACTCACCGTGTTCCCCGTGTTCCCAGCTGTCCGCCGTTAACCAGTGAGCGTGGAGGTGAGGACGAGAAGTTGGGACTTAGGAAAAAAGGGATGTGTTGTTTGGCTCAATCAACAATTTGTCAGCGTGGTAACGGTTACTCATCGATCATCTCATCGATAACGCGTGTATACCTCGATCATCCTTGACGTACTGTTGGATTCTGGTGACAACTCCACCCAGGTAAGCACGCGTTATACAATATCATCCCCAACATCCACTGCAGAATTGACTTCGAGTCATTCTTGCATCCAATGTTGAGTTTGACTACACGTCAACTCAACATTTGAACAGACAAAGATTGACTTCGAGTCACCTTTGTTGTTCAGCATTGGGGTTCACTACCGTTTGATAATACAGACTAACAAACTGTTCACTCCACAGATCGCCTCTAATCCAATTGAACTAATATTTCACTTACAATGCTCCTGTGCCACTCGGCCACACATCAAGCCTGGACATCTTTGCGCGAAGACTCTGAGTCAATTATAAAGAAAGATGATTAAATACTGAAACGGTAAGCCTTCCCTTTCTTGACAGCTTACTGACACAATCTTTACTACTACCTGTTATGCAGACACAACCACCGCTCAATGTTTTAGTATGATAGTATCTAATGCTGTGACCTATTTGCCCTTATACCATTTATTGACTTTGACGTCAGTTGACGCAACCCTTTAGCATCTAGGGACTGAACTGTTCACCAACATCGGTTGATGCGACCCTTAGCTTCTTCGGAATTCCCACAGACAGGCACCATATGGTTTTCTGACTCAATACCTTTCAATACTGTTAAGAGCACTAGCCCTGGTTGTACTGACCGACTGTGTCTTCTTTGTAGAGTCTAAGTGTAGACCCCTTCAATCTCTATGTTTCTCAGCGCTGGAGGGCCACAGATCACTTTTCCGACATGACCCTGACACTAATTACGTGCAAGTCAGCTCCGTCTATCATTCCGTTGCCGATCATGAACATCCCGCTACTAATAAATATTTCCAAACAGTTCAAGGGACTATTAAACTTGCCATGACGTGTAACCTCTTACCTCCCCCCTCACACTCATTGTCAAAATCTTCAAAACGATCCTGAACTTATGCCGAAGAAATGCAGAACATCTGGCTCTGCTCGTCGCGCTCATGGACAGGGCAGAGGTCACACCGCTGGTCAAGGTCAAGCTGTTAGAAGTGGGGCTGAAGATCAGGTCAATGTAAGTCAAGCTCCTTCAACACTTGTCTTCATTAATTAACCCTCAATTTTCCCAGACTGAGCCCAGGTATGCATGTATCACTATGGAGGGACCATTGGGGTTGACCTCGAGTCACTCCAGCTTGGTTTTGGTGATGGATTTGACTTTGCGTCAGCCATTGTCAAAGGCCTGATCCAGTTGACTTTGCGTCACCAGACACTCTTGTCTCGTGTACTTGCAATGGGGGCTGATTTTATTTTCTTAGCAATAGCAACACAGGACCCACAACTCGCAGTCGTGCTTCAAGAATGAGACCTTCGGCGCCGTATGTTGACTTACCATATAGTTGTTTTGTTCTATAACTCATTCCCATTCAGACCAACAACAGACTCGGAAACCACAGAACCGGCATCAGACAACGCAGAGCCGACATCGGACAATGCAGAGCCGACTTCAGGCAACGTGAATGGTGACCTGTCTGCTGGTAGCAGGAAGGGGCCGTTGGAAAGGACCATGTCCAGTGGCACGCAAACCAGGACGAGTGATGCCACACATTCTGCTGATGTTGATGGGAGCGTCAACATTAATTTGTATGACATTTCACCATGTACCCCCTCCGTCCTAACAATTTTCTTCACCCAGTGGGCCTGGAGGTCAGTCATCAAGTGCTCTCGAGGGATTAATAAGGATGAAGAATGTGCTGTCGCATACACTCTCCGGGTATGTACATATCCTACATCGTAATTTCCCTTTTCCTCCCACTGCGTGACTTTGTGTCTACAGCTAATGGAATATTGCATTTTGACTTCGCATCGAGTGTCAATATAAGTGTGGCTTCTTCATTTTGACTCCGTGTCGAATGAAACTGCGCTTGAAGCGAATTATTTTCATGAGATTTACCAACAACTGACGTACACCATTAGACCTGGTATGCCCGGTGACATCGCTTTTCCATAACGTCCACCAACAAGACTCCATCCTGACATCATTGCACACGGTGAAGAACTCGACGCCCTATGAGCTGGTTGTCTGTCTGCCCTCACAGGGGCGGGGGGCGGTACATCTGACACACTTTCCGACCAGCAGTCAACACTCATCATCGACCACATGACATCCCCACCTGTCACTGCTAAGGGGTATCGACCAGCGATCACACCAATCAGTTATGGGAGCCGTACCAATTTGGGATATCGTGCCAACGCATTGGATGATGACCAGCTCAGCGGGATCCTTCGCAATGCAGGCAATGCTGAGGAGAGTCTCTTCGATGAATTTGTCCCCAACCCCAACACATCCCATATATTTTCATACAGGTCTGACACAGAAGCACCGCTGATTGTCTACAAAGGTCATCTAGTCTCTAGCCATCCCACCCCCTATGACAGAATTACCCGAATCCTTGATCCCAGTACCAGATCATGGCGCCCAATTCCCAACGGATACACAGTGCCTCATGCGCCAGCCGGGTGCTTCGAGGAGGATCTCAGAAGAAGGCCACTGGAGTTGAAAACCGAGAATTGGGGTGCCCCACCGAGTACGGATTCCGATCAGGATGCCATGGTGCAGGATGGCATATCGAGTCCTTCTGGGAGTAGCTATGGCGAGGCCGCCAAGATCAGAAAATCTTGATGATGTGGCAAAACACCGCATGACACGACTGATGAAGACATTGCCCTCAAGTTGGACTGGGAGAAAGAAGCAGTGGATGAAGACAATGTTACTCCTATGCCTCGCTACCCCTGGGGCCGATCTCCCATTCCTACTCACAGAACCTGTCAGGTTGGGCAGCCCCACGTTTCCCAGTCACAGGGCGGAGGTGCGGCTGCAGGGATACTGAGATTCATTGGCAGAAACAAAGTGACAACGATGAGAATGAGAATGAGAATGAGGATGAGAATGAGGATGAGAATGAGGATGAGGGTGGGGATGACGATGACTGCGGCGGTGGTGATGGCGATGACGAAGATGAAGACACCCAGGGTAACACCAAGCGGGGTAGATATTCTCTTACCGAGAAAGCTGAAATCATGAAGCTCCGATCGGACATCTACAAGCTTGTGGATTCCGTGGCACAAAAGTACTCTCATTCCAGGGGAAGCATACTTTTGAAGGCACTCCCTGAGATTAAGCTTGAAAGAAAGGGCAATTCATTCTCTTTGTTCAAGGCGCATACAGCACACTTTGGGACCTACAAGACTGAGCATGGTAAGTATTCTTACTTCTTTGCCCGATGTAATTTACTGAATATCTTACCAGGTGATCCGCTGGCAACTGGCAACATGTGGGTTGCAGAGCAATATCGAAAGAAATTCTTGACTTTGGATGCAGATGGAAAGGCAGCCTACATCAAGAAGATGACCAATGATATGGAAACAGTGGACGACTTGCCCAGGGAGTCAGTGAACAAGCTCATCCACAAAGCAAGTGCCCAATTCCAGGAATTAGTACATGCTTTTCCCACTTTTTTTTTTTGATACAGTATGCTGACGATTTTGTTTCTCGGAGCAGTCGAAGCTTTTCTTTGATTGGCAGAACCTTACAATCATCGGAGTGGTGTTATCAACAGACCCATGAGCAGTGCAACAATCGGCATTGTTCTACAGAAATAAAGCAATCGGGCAGCTTATAGAGTCCAACCAAATCGACGTCCATAAAGAAATTGACCACTTTACAGCATTACTCAAGTAAGTAGTACTTACTTGAGGTTCTTCTGATTGTGTCTAATGATCTATATAACAGAGTACATTCACTTCCTCAGGCTGATGGAGGCTTGTCGTTAGTTGTCATGTTACTTAGGGGTAACACCAGGCCACTAGTGCAACCAGTCGCTGTTCCCGCAACCTCTAGGATTTTCTCGAGCCCGCTCTTCACTGCCACTTCTGCACTGGACATTGGGTAAATTTACTCCTTGTTGGCGTGGAAGCTTCGAATCGTCTCAAACTCACTCACATTCCACCCTTGTGGACGTCCCATTTTCTCTCCGGCCATTGCTAGCGTCCTCGGCTCGTCAATCTATCCCTGCATCTGTTCTTTAAATCATCTACATTGGATGGTTGAGGATATTTCCTCTCCGCCGGTGTAAAATCTCGATCTCGTCGTCGTTTCGCACGCTTTTTGCACCTTGTTACCATGTTCGCCTACAAAGTTTGAGGATATCAACCTGTACAATCGCACACCCGCAACATCGCAGGAATCACATGGTGTCTACTCCATGAAGGTCAACGATTACCAGACGGCTCCCTTGCGTTCCCCTCTGCAGTGGAAGCCTTCATTGTGGAAGGTTTCCAACCGCCGTCAATTGATATGCCGGTTCGGTGGGACCCGAGTTTGCCTTGGCTGCCATGGACTCCAAAAGCATCTTCCGATTGGACGCCCTGGTATCTTTGTACCGAATCTTTTGTCTCGCAGCAGCAGTGGGATGTTGACATCGAAGACCTTCAAATCTGCATCAATGCCCTCCGGGACCAGTGCCCTGAGTATAGCGGTCGTTGCCCAATATGTTCTGCCCATGGTTTCTCATCTCCAGAAGGCGTGCATGCTGCCAGCCGGGCAATGCAGGAACGTGTTGCTTTTGTGAATTGGTGGATGGCATGGATGCCGGAGTGGAGAACCTCACACCAAATGCTTCCGCAGCATGTGTTGAAGCTGATGGAGAAGTACATGTTTGAAGACAAGCCGAAAGTCGGCGTCGTGGTGGACGATTTATCTGAGGACTGGATGACTGTGAACTTCCCGCTTTGGGTCTACCACCGCATACTGGTCTATTATAGATGGAATACTAATCTAGTGACGGATCCACACTTTGCTCATGTCTCTCTGGCCTCGTTTCAAGAGCCCAATTCTGGTCGAAGCAGATATGACGGGTTCTTTCAAGACATCAGCCTTCAGTTCCCAATCCCTCGGGGTCTACAAAACTCCCTCCCAGCGAAAGGTCACATGGTCATTGATTTCGAAGGCTGGGGTCGCTGTGAAATTGAAAAATCGCGTTCAAGAAGCTACTTCGGAAAATTTCCTTTTCAAGTTCAGAAGGGAATGAAGAACTGCTTCGCGCTCTTTTACAGATGGCGTGCGTTGCCCAGATGGTAATAGAACTTCTGACAGCGAAACTGATGGATCCCCAGAAGGTGTGAATTACATTCGGGAGGTTTTCCGTTGGAGGTGTGCTCCTCACTCCGGGCGGCGGTATGAGCTCGACACCGGAAAGCAGATTGAAGGCCCTAATACGGGTGCTGAGGAATCTCGCATGCTCCCTGGCTGCTCTCGAACCAATGGTGAAGCTAGAAGAGACCGACAATCTAGCGGACATCCTTATTCTTACAGATCAGCAGAACACTCCGTACCTGGTGTCTATTCCGAGGGACATCTGTCTGGGAGTTCTCATTACTCCCCCATGATTTATTCGCATCCGGGAGAGCCACAGGGTAATGCTTTGCCTGGCTTCCCGCCATCGTATACTCGCCCAGTCGGGTGGGGTGGTAGCTCTCAAGGGTTCGGTGGTGCTTGCATTCGAGAACTGGGTGATGTTCGTGATAATCGCCTTCAAGGGCTTGACGATACACGCTCACATTGGAGTAGGCCCAGGTGCCTGCAAGCTAAAGGCAAGGCAACGTAGTGGGATAGCTATTGTCTGACTGCATACATGTGACTAGCTACTGTTCTACCAACAAGGTCACGTGATCACCTGGAGTGGTGCCTCACACCACTCCATCCACCCATGTCCCACATGGCAATGTCCTCATCGCCAGTAGAAAACAACCAGAAAAAATATGTGAACAATAAAAAATAAAAATAAAAATCTAAAAATTTCGTAGCCAGAAAAATCTATGGTAGAGATAAAAAAATAAAATAAGATGAAACTCAACAGGGGGGTGCCCATCCCAATGCCCGAAGGGCTCGACTCAAGTCAGCAAGACAGGGGTCTTGATCCCAGTCCAGCTTCGGGATAGGAGCAGGAGCAGGAGCCGTTCCGAAGGGCACAATGACGATAGGCTTGCCTGGTCCAATGCCAGAGGGGTGACATCGAGTGATGAAGGGTTGAGATGGAACATGACATGGCAGGGCCGGGTGGAAAGATTTTCGAGGTGGTGACAAGAGATGTGGCAGGGCTCATCGTCGTCGAAGCATCCCAAACAGCTGTCGACGGCCTGTCTTCAGACTAGAGAGATCACGTTGTTGCAAGCTGGGGCCAGTGGGTAATGTTGCAGCGTCCTCAGCCCAGTCGAAACGCATGTGTTGTGCAGTCGGGCGTCGAGGTACAGAGCTCACGGGGGGTGAGACAGGAGACCGGGGGCATGAAACGGCAGGTATGGGGGTGACGACAGGTGTGGGGGACAGACGGG
>QFEU01001322.1:0-14129 GCA_003316345.1 Tricholoma terreum | reverse complement strand
CATACCTTTTGAAGTACCTCCAACTCCAGATCCCTGTAACTTTGGAATGCCTGATTTACTGCCTCCATCGCATCCGCCCAGTCCTTTTCATCCTGCAACTGCTTGAACCCAGGTTCAGATACATACAACATGTCTCAGTAGTGTTTTAAGGTCCGGTTCGGTCTGGTTTTTCACCCCCAAAAGGGGCAACCGTGGACCACAACCGGTCCAAACCATTGCCCAAATTGGTAGGACCGCAACCGAACCAACTAGAACTGGTCCTAGTTGGTTCAGTTGCCCTTAAAAAACCGGTTGCCACCGGTTTTTCCAGCAATTTTCGGTACATGTTTGAATTTTACTATATATTAAATACAATCAATTCCAACTAATTCCAACACACCCTGTGAGCAGGTGCTCGCAGTGGTGGGGGGTCATTCAGAGAGTGAAACAAAGAAAAAAAGAAAAAAGAAAACCCATAAAACAGACTCATGTTTTGAGCAAGGGACGGAAAGGGACAGTGGTGGTAGTGGCAAGGGGACGGCCCCTCCATCTCGTGTTTCGAGCAAGGGAAGGAGAGGGAGGGAGGCGGTGGTGGTGGTGGTGAGGAGACAGCCACTCTGTCTCACGTTTCGAGTGAGGGAGAGGACAGTGGTGGTGGCGGTGAGGAGACGGCCCCTCCTTCTCGTGTTTTGAGCAAGGAGAGGAGAGGGAGGGAGGTGGTGGTGGTGAGGAGACGGCCCCTCCGTCTCGCGTTTCAAGCAAGGGACAGAGAGGGGTGGTGGTGAGGAGATGGCCCCCTGTTCCGCCTTCGTGCTGTCATTCATGATCCCCACCCATTCGTGTTGTGAGTCAGTGCCTCCATCACCCCCTACAAGCAGTGGCTTGCAGGCAGGGTGGCGGCACTGTGTGGCATTTAGTGTTTGAAAGTCCAGTCTATTGGACTGAAAAAAGACCGTGGACTGAACCAAACTGGACTGATCGCAACCAGACCATCGGTTGCGGTTGCCCTAACATTCTCAGAAGTCCAGTTCACGGTTCATCCAAGGTAGAACATCTTAGTAGACCGCCCAAAGACCGACCACAACCGGTTGAGGACCGGACTTTTGGTTGCATCAAGCTTGCAAGGCATGAAAATATAATACTATATGTATACTACATTTTAAATAAAATAAATACTATTGATACTATCTTATTTACGGGTGAGAGGGCAAGCCCAAGGGAATATCACTCATTTCATGAGTGCTTATATACCTGTTGGCAGCGCACGGACCGTTTGGTCATGCTTGTGCTCCCAAAAAACAAAGTGATGTGACTTCCCACAGCCACCACAAGTTCACCACCACTCACTCCATCTCCACCACCACTCCACAAATGGCCACATCAACAACCCGCCATGCTCACTCCGTCTCCACCACCACCACTCCACAAATGGCCACATTGATGACCCCCCACGCCCCTTCAACCACTGCAAACGGCACACTGTGGCTGCAAACGTGCCACGTCACACGCGCGTTCTACGTGTTGGAGTAGGGTGTGTGGGCACACCCACTCCAGGTCATGTGACCATGTAGTCAGTAGCTAGTCACACATGTACACAGTCACGATGCTTAGGCTATCACTACACGACCGCACCATAGTGTGTCCTGCGAGGAGACACCTCAGCCGTCTCCATCTTGGTGATGAGAGTGAGCTTCAACGCACGCACCACAGCTTAGCTCTATTTTTGTCCTCTCTTGCTTTTCTGTCTTGCGCGCCACGTTACAGCACATCAACTTCGCACTAGCTTTATTTCTTAGTCTACTGCTCTCGAGTCTCCAGCCCTAAAACCCTGTTGCAACCACAGAATCACAGTCCACTAGCCCCCAGTCTACCAGTCCCACAGAACCAGAACTAGCTACAGAACCAGAACCAGTCACAGAACCAGAACAAGTCACAGAACCCAGAACCAGCCCCTCAGTCTATTTCTTTCTCAGTTACTCTATTTAGCTATGCCAGGCCCAGGACAAGAAAAGCATTCCCAAAAGAAGAAGCGGTGCGAGAACGCATTTGATTTGGACGCGAATATGGCAGCCATTAACGCCGTAATGATGGCACCGAGCACTCTAAACACGAGAACAGCCACCCTAGCAACATCGCCACTTAGTGCAGTAACTACTGCAGCTGAACTCACAGAAACCAGCTCACATACAGCTACACTACTGGCTACAACGACGAATACAGCAACTACTACATGCTCCAACAACACGCAGTCTAGCACCTTGGCGACCCCCACTCTAGGCACCATGGATGAAATCAGCCGCTTTTGTAACCCCACGACAGCTAGATCAACTGCCATCATATGCAATAGTCTACTACGGAGCGTCATGCTCAAGCTCCTGGAGAACGCAAAGATCAGAGCTTTTGATGAAGGAAAGGAGGAGGGCTACTACAAGGGATATGAGGAAGGAAGGTCCTTGGCCAGTGAGGATAAGCAGAACAACAGAGTCTTTGAGATATTGAGGAGGGAAGATGAAGAAAAAGCACGAAACACCGCATCCGAGCAAGGGAGAAAGGAAGGAGAAGAACACAGGAGAATGGTTGAACGAGAGAGTTGGGAGACGAGCCATGGCCCAGACAAGTGCAAGGAACAACGGGTACTTGGAATCGATGCGAATGTACAAACGGTACCAACGGCCAGCGTAACCACGGACTCAAGCATACAGATGACGTCAACCACCACCATCGATGTCGATGCGCAAACGGCACCCCACAACGAAACCCCTGCCAGCCCGATATCACCATCGTCAACGCCTGCACAGCCCCCATCAGCCATGTCAACACCGCCATCAACAGCGTCAATGTTGTCATCAACAGCCACCACAACTCTGCCCACAGCCCCAAAACGGCCCCCAGCACCACAGAAACGACGGCACACGCTGCTGAGTCGACCTATAGCACCCCAGCCATGTCCTCAGCCCCCCACCTCAAACCCTGAGCCTCTCACTGCCGTTGCCATGTCATGGCTGCCTACGCCAACGCCGTCTGCTGCAAGTACCCCAAAAACGACGACTAGGGCTGCCACTAGCACCCAGACAGCAACCACCACCCCGGAGACGGCTGCCCACGCACCTGACGGCCCAGAACAACGGTCCATAGCCCTGGAAACACCGTTTCGCGCGGTCGTACGGATGCATTCCTCTGAATGCGTCGTACATTCGACAAAACCGCCCAGACAGCCCCACCGACGACCTAGAAGCTCCCCTACACCACCCAACTTCCCACAGCCTGCTCCCCTGACCCCCGTTCACCCTGAAACGCCCTGCACAACTGCCACGCCACTGTCGACGTGTCTGTCGAAGACGACTGAACCTTTTGCTCTGCCCCACTTGGGACCACTTGCCACAGCTCGAAAGCAACGGGACACGCCACCAGGTCCATCAGAACACCCCCGGAACATATCCCAACCACCCAACTCACCCCAGCTTGCTTGGAAACGTGCCGTCTCACTACCTACAAAGGCCCTCGACAATGAACATCAACAGCTGCGAGGAAATGACGTGGCGACGACTGCACCACTTCCTAGAACTCTTCGTTCCCCTACCCAGCCCAGGAAACATTCTACACCACCTGTCTCTCCCCAGCTCAGCCATCAAAACGTTGTTTCACCGATCCCTGCATGCTCTGCAGCTCCCGGCGTACCTGAACATGCTACAGCTGCCGTTTTACGGCCCCCATCTCCCGTTCTAACCCCTCCGAGCTCTGTACCACCATGCTCGACACCAGTACCTGCCTGTTTTGACTGGGCTGACGATGTGGCGTTGATGCCGATCACACCCAGTGCATATTCACGAGACCTCTCTGGTCTGAAAACGGGCTGTATACAGCCATTTGGAACTCTACAATGACGGACAAGGCGACGACGAACCTCACCCCAAATTTTTTCAGCTACACAACAATTTCATTATCAACAGCCACCATCCCATGCCTACCAGCTGCATCCACAACCTTTTATCACCCGACGTCACCCCTCTGGTATTGGACCAGGACGACCTGTTGTTACTGTGCCCTTTGGGGTAGTACCTGCTCCTCATGCTCCTCCCCCTCTGAAGCTTGACTGGAATCATGACCCCCACCTTGCTGACTTGAGTCGAGCTCTTCATGCTTTGGGATGGGCACCAACTTGTTGAGTTCTTCATTACTTTATTTTGATACCAACCATAGAGTTCACCTGTCTATATTATTGTTACTTATGGTTTTGCATTTTTGTTTTGCTGTGGCGACGAGGACGTCGCCTTTTTGGATGTGGGCAGATGGAGTAGGGTGTGTGGGCACACCCACTCCAGGTCATGTGACCATGTAGTCAGTAGCTAGTCACACATGTACACAGTCACAATGCTCAGGCTATCACTACACGACTGCACCATAGCGTGTCCTGCGAGGAGACACCTCAGCCGTCTCCAGTGTTCAACAACTAACGCCCGTGTTGGAGAAGGCTCTAATTAAGTCTTTCTTATTTTTATTATTCTCTTTTATTAATGTTGTTCTTTCCCTCTTTTGTAGGTTTAAATATAACAATGACCCCACCACCCCAGCCTCCCAAGCCACTGCTCGTGGGGTGGGTCTTCAACAATGGACGACTGAGCTAGCCAACGAACAGAGACAACAACAACCCAGCACCGACGACCAGCCTCACGAGCCACTGCTCGCGGGGTGGATTGTTTATGCTATCTTCAATGACGACAAAGCCAAATGAGACAAACGACAACAATGACATGACAGATGGCGACGACAGTGCCAACAGGGACGACACAGCACCACTACCCTGCCTGCGAGCCACTGCTCACAGGGGGAGATGATGGTGCTGGCAACAACACCAATAGGGAGCGGATATGACAGCATGAGGGGATGCAGTGGGGTACGTGCAAGGTAAGCACTCCAACCCATAAGCTTGCCACATCACCGCTTACCACCCAACTGCCCAACGGCAACGCCATCCATCCAGCACCAGCACCTTCCCCTGCTGTTGTGAGCTGCTGCTCGCACAGGGGTACACAGGTGATTACAGTGCCAACGGGAATGACACAGCACCACTACCCTGCCTGCAAGCCACTGCTCACAGGGGGAGATGGTGGTGCTGGCAATGACACCAATAGGGAGCGGATACGACAGCGCGAGGGGATGCAGTGGGGTACGTGCAAGGTAAGCACTCCAACCCATAAGCTTGCCACGTCACCGCTTACCACCCAACTGCCCAACAGCAATGCCATCCATCCAGCACCAGCACCTTCCCCTGCCGTTGTAAGCTGCTGCTTGCATGGGGGTACGCAGGTGATTATTAACTACAATGACAAACCGCTACCACACCTGCGAGCCACTGCTCACAGGGGGACACGAACATCTAATGTAGCACCACCAGGTATGCACCTCACTGCCTCGTAAACCCACCACGCCACACTAACCACCCCGAGACCAGCGGCACCAACCCAGCACCTGCCCCCACCACTACAAGCAACTGCTCGTGGGGTGGATCACAGGTGCTAATGGCTAATCAGACAGACAAGGGATGACAGCGAACAATGAACAGCAGGCAATGGGCGGTGGGCAATGAGTGACAGACAAGGGACAACCCCCCGCACTTGCTGCAAACGTGGCATAGCGGGGGGCAGTTTTTCTTCTTTTCTTCGTACGCTAGTGGGGACTGACCTTTCACACATACTGTGGGGTGAATATCTGTTTTCATTTCATTTATTCTTTGTAGCACCCCTCCACCACTGCGAGCCTCTGCTCACAGGGTGTGAAAGTACTTTTAGAATATCTATTAGTGTTTAGTCTAGGTTACAATTTGTATTACTTATGTGGTCCAGACCGGTCCTAAACTAGTCTGGACCAGTTTAGCTCTGGACTGGTCACAACTGGTCTAGTAACCATAAGGCAACCGTGATGGACCGGTTTATACCGGTCTAGTCTACAGTTGCATATATTTTTTGAAATACATGAACCGGTCTGGTTCATGGTTGCCCCCTGAGGTGGGCAAAAAACCGGACCAGACCAGACTTTCAAACACTAACCCCCAGGGGGTACCATAACCAAAGGCCTAATTTCCTACAGCAAGGGCGCTGCCTTCACAAGGGTCGAGAAACCTGCAGCATCCAAGCCCGTGGTGGCCACGTTGGGGGAAATTGTGAAGGTTCTGATGGGGATCCAGTGCAACATCTGCCACCTAGCGAACATGGTAGGCAACCGATGGATTGGGGCAGACGACAATGAGTTCGACCCCAAGTACAGTGACGAAGAAGAGGAGGCTGCAGGGGAGCTGCCTGACTTGGTGAGGGAGGCGGCCAAGTACAAGGAGTTCCTCATCAGGAGGAGGTGGGAGATCGAGAACGTGGGGGAGGATGACAAGAGTGAGAGCAAGGGTGAGAAGGGGAGCAAGAAGGGAGAGTCTGAAGTGGGTGAGGATGCAAAGTCTGCGGGGGGTAATGAGGAGGGTGCTGGCCCATCGGGTTCTGTGGGGGTCGTGCCATAATAGATTTTTCCTTATTTTTTTTATTTTGCTTTATAAAATGAATTTGTCTTGTCCTCTCTAAGTACAAATGAGTGTAAATGGTCAAGGACCAGGTTTGCTCGGGTATTGTGCATGGAAGTCCGCCAGAAGCTCCTGCGCATGTTCAAGTTCAGTAGCTGGTAACCATGAATTCTCCTCATATGTACCCTCATACCCTGCCCAGCAGACAAAATACAACAATTTGCATTTTCTCCAATTGTCAATCTTGGAGTCCAGGATGGCTGCTATTTCGTACTCATCTTCACCAGAGATTTTGATAAGAGGTGGCAGGGGTTGGGTCCGATTTGATTCGGGGTTGCCAGTTCCAGCTGAGAGACATGGAATACCGGGTGAATTGCACAGAGATGATCAGGAAGCCCAATTGTAACTGAGTGCGTACCAGGCCATGCAATAATGTCAAAAGGTCCTAGATTCTTTTCTGATAGTTTCTTGGATGGACATGTGGTGCGGATGTTTTCTGCCTTGACAAAGACTTGCTCTCTGACTTTGAAGTCAGGAGTGGGAATCTGTTGATGATCCACAGGACCTTGGTAATGTTTCTGCGCTGCAGTTAACTGGGTGCGGAGTTCAGTGTGTAGTTCATTGAGGTCAACGACAAACTCTCAGGCACGTTGTGATGCAAGTTCACACTCGGGGTAGACAGTGATGTTTGGGTGGTAGCCTTTGTTCACAAAGAATGGAGATGTTCCCATTGATGCACTCGGAGTGTTGTTGTAAGCGAATTCTCCAAGGGGAAGGAGTGGGGACCAGTTATCCTGCTGATAGTTGCAGAACATTTGGAGGTACTGTTCGAGTGCCTGGTTAAGTTGTTCAGTTTGCCCATCACCTTCCAGGTGATAACCTGAAGTGAAGTGAATCTTCATGTCTAGTGCAGTTCCCAGTGATCGGAAGAAGTGGAAAACAAACTCGGAGCCCCGATCGCAAGTGATGTGGGACAGAACTCCGTGCTTGGAGAATACATGGATGATGAATAGTTTTGCAAGTTCTGGAGCAGTAATTTTGTCCACTGTAGGGATGAATATACCTTGCTTAGATAGTTGATCCACAATGACTAGGAGAGCAGTGTGGCCGTTGGACTCCAGTAGGTGCTCAATAAAATCCATCGAAATGGAATTCCACGGCCTTTCTGGAACGGGAAGTTGCTTCAAGAGTCTGTAGGGTCTGTGACGGGGTACTTTAGAACACTTACATGTGGTGCATGAACTGCAGAAGTGTTGCACAAAGGTTCATAGGTTGGGCCACACATATTCTCGTCAAATGAGTTCAAGGGTTTTGTTCTGCCCAGTGTGGCTGGACAGAATGTGATCATGATTATACTGGAGGACTTTCAGGCAGAGGTCGTTAACATCCGGGACATAAATCTGGTTGTATTGACGGAGTAGTCCGCTTTCATCCATGGTCCAGTTTGGAGCAGTAGGGATAGGCAGATGGGCTGTGGAAAGTGGGTCAAGCATTAGGGATAAACAAATGATGTTATGGAGCTGCTCAATGTCCATAATGATAGCATTCTGAATAATCAGAGTTGCAAGTGTACTTGCGCAGAGTGATGTGGTGAGTTGTTCTTGGGTGAAGATAGGTCGGAAATTGCTCGGGTTTGCCATGGCGAAGTCGCTATTTCCCCCTTTGCGGTAGATGTCCCATCATCTAGTTAAAGCATCGGGTTTTGCACCTAATTTGCCAGGATGGAAACGGATGACCATGTTAAATTGCGAGAGGAACTCGGACCATCGTGCTTGATGTCTAGTCAATAGTTTAGTGGTTGCAAAATACTCCAGATTTTTGTGGTCAGTGACGACATCAATTGGAATTCCGCTACCCTCGAAGTCTGATGCCAATGCTTGAATGCTTCAAAGATTGCCAGTAGTTCCTTGTCATGGGTGTTGTAATTGAGTTCTGCGGGTTTGAAGAAGCGTGAGTGGAACGTGACTGGGTGAATTTCTCCGTCGTCGGTATAGACGGAGAAGATTGCCACGAGGGCATAGTCTGAAGCATCTGTTTTGAGCATGATTTTAGCATCTGGTACCCAGTGAGTGAGGACTGGAGCATGCATAAACTCTTCCTTTAACTTCTTGAAAGCTGCACAGCATTTGCTATCGAAGTTCCAAGGGGTGTTTTTGCGGGTAAGGCGGGTAAGCAGTATTGTGATCTCAGAATACCTGAAAATGAATCGGTGGTAGAAATTTGCAAAGCTGAGGAAGGACTGAATGTTCTTTACTTTGCACGGTTCTGGCCAATTGAGGATGGTTTGAACTTTCTCCTGGGACATAAGAAGTCTGTTTGGGCTTAAAATGAAGCCTAAGTATTCCATGGTGTCTTTGTAGAATTCACATTTCCCTGTGTTAGCATATAGACCATGCTTGCGGAGTCTTCGTAGGACTTCCTTGACATGTTGCTTGTGCTGAGACATATCGTCAGAGTAGATTAGTATGTCATCAAGGTAAACAATGACACAAATGTCAAGGAGGTTGTTGAAGATGTCATTCATAAAATGTTGGAAGACCATGGGTGGGTTAGAAAGTCCGAAAGGCATTACTAGCCATTCAAACAAGCCATAGCAAGTGCGGAAAGTTGTCTTCCATTCCTCTCCATCTGCAAAGCAGACAAGATGATAAGCATGATGAAGGTCGATTTTAGTGTACAAACAAGCTTTCTGTGGGGTATTGAGGAGATCCAAGATTAGGGGAAGCGGATAGCGATCCTTCTTCATGATCTTGTTTAGCCTGCAGTAATCGACACAAAGGCATAGGCTCCCATCCTTTTTCTTGACAAAGAGGATCAGAGCTCCATGCGGAGAGTTTGACAGTTTTATGAAGCCACTCCTGACATTTTTGTCAATAAATATGCGGAGTGCCTCTAACTCTGACAGAGAAAGAGAGTACATGCATTCTGGAGGTGGTGCTCCACCTTCCTCCAAGTTGATCTTGAGATCACAGGGATGGTGTGGGGGTAGGGATTCCACTTTGCCTTTACTAAAGATGTCAGCAAACTTGTGATAATCATCTGGAAAACTTGAAAGATCAATTGGAGTTTCTGTCGAGGCTGCGGATTTTGCAAATGTTCCTTCTTTCGAAAGGGATAGTTGGAAGGCATGTGAGCCTGGTAGTCAACAAGCATGTACATATGCTGCCGCATTGATTATTGATATCGGAGGTGGTTCAGGTTTGCGTGGGGTTGGTTCCGCTGGGGAGTTCGGGATTTTCATAGATGGTTCTCACAATGGAGTTGTTTCACCGGAGGACATCGACAGGGCTGGACCTCTGTGGACTGTAGAATGGGAAGTTATTTGGTTTGTAGACCAGTCAATCAACGGATTGTATTGTCTTAGCCAGTTGTATCCTAGAACTGCAGAGCAGGAAGAGCTGAGTGATGTTACATAAAATGTCAGAGTGAACTCTTCACCAGATGGAAAAGTAATTGGAAGCTCAGCTATCTGCGAGATGATGGAGTTGCAAGTCCCATCAAACAGACGGAGTCCGATCGGAGAAATCATCGTAGTTGTGATCTTGTGTTTAGATACAAATGACAAGTCTAGGAAACAATGGGAAGAACCAGAGTCAATAAGAGTGCACATAGATAGAGAGTTTAGGATTGCGAGGGATATGAAAGGGAATCAGGGTCTGAAAGAGTGGACACATTGAGTCAGATGAATTTTGCTACATGGTCAAGGTCAACGCAACCCTCAGTCTGTGAAGACATTACCTGGGGGTTGCGGACTATTTTTTTGAATCCGCAGAGTCTTTTGACTCAACCGCTGCTGCGCGTGCTTTGACTGCTTTCAGGCAATTGTGAGCTATGTGCCCCAATTTTCCGCAATACAAACACAATCCTTCCTTTATTCGGTGTTCCTGCTCTTCTCTGGTTAATTTCCCATTCTTGCCTAGTTTTTCAGCCAGGGGATTGGGCTTTGGTTTGTCCTTGCTATCGGACTTCTTTCCGGAGGATGACAAGTTGCTGTGATTCGCTGATGAGTTGGTTTTAGAACTGGATTGATTAGAATTGGAATTTGAAGGTGAATTGGAATGGCCTTTGGAATCTTTCTTTGATGAATTCCCAGAATTTCCGGAATTCTGTGTTTCCTGATTGGCTTCATCCTTCTGCATCCAATAGATGTTATCTGCATCCTGAGCTTTTAGTCGCATAGCGGCAAGAGCATTTGGTTTACCGCCATGCATTACTTCAATGCGAAGTCTCAGTGGAAGCCCGCAGAAATACCGCACTGTAAGGGTGGACTCGTTCCAGTCAACCCTCGCAACTAACTTCCAAAACTCCACATTATACTTGACTATGCAAGAACCGTCCTTCATAGAAATTTCAGTGAGACTCTTTTCAGCGTCCCTGATGGGGTCATGGGGGCCAAAATTGACTTTGAGCTCAATGAGAAATACCTCAAAATCCCACATCCAATGGGCGGAGTTGGTCAGGTCCATGAGACTGGGTTCAAACCAACTGATTGCCAAGCCATTGAGATATGAGAGGACGACCAGGATCTTCTTCTCGTTGTTCAGAAAGGTGTAGGGTCAGTCTCGGAAATGGAGGTTGCATGAAACTAAAAAGCTTCGGAGTTTGCATGGGTCTGATCCGTCGAAGGGTTCTGGTTTGTGGACTTTAACTCAATCCTGGTACTGTGCCTGCACATTGGGAGTTTTGTGTAGTGCGTGCTCCCTGGGTTTGTGACATGATTAGAACGTGGTTGATAAAACGATCGAAAAGTGAGTTCAAATATACTGTTAAGTACTGGACTAGACTGAGGGTCCAATCAGGTTTCCGATGGGAATCCAACGGGATTTACGGAAAAGGACTTGGCTTCAACTTATAAGAAGTTGCGCCCTTTGTATCGCTTCATGTCCTAACTTCAGAACAGAGATGGAGACTAGAACAGATTTCTGATGAGGAAGTCCGAGAGAGGAAAGGGGTTCCGAGGGGAAAGTCCGAAGACTTGGAACTTAAGGTGCGAGAGAGCTAGGTGTGACTTGGTTGATATTCAAACTGAAGAATACAAGTGATAGTAGCTAAGATTTATACTAGGTAGGTAATGAGGCAGTGTCTCCAAGAAAGTCTGATGTGGGTAACGGGTGCACAGGCCATAGTAATGTAACTAAGCTACCTATATTAATGAGTGGAGTGGAACATGATGTAATAAGTGTATCAATCAAAAGTAATATAAACATACAGCTGAACAGAGTTGCAGTTGGGTTTCCAATCAGAAACCCATCAGAAGTTACAGATGTAACAGTCTTGTGCACAGTGTGGGTATTTGCAGTCGCAGTTAGGGCCATAGTAGAAAAGTAATCAGAGTAAGTGTATGAAACTTTTTGACAAGGAATGATATACACTGAATGACATGTAATTCTGATTTGCAAGTTTAACTTGCTTTCTGACACTTTGTGACAGTAAGTCTGTAACAAACATATGACAATTTCAGATGGACCTCAAGATGATAAGATCTCAAGATCTTAAAGTTATTGAACCAATGAAAATTCCACATGCAGACTGAAATTTTAGTGGACCATTTATGTACTGCAAGTGACAGGAAGTGGCATCCCACTGGCATGTTCTACATGATGAAATATCAGCATTGCAATTAATTATGATGGGGATAGACTTCAAAGAGCAACAGTAAGAGCAACAGTCTCCATCGTCCGTTGTGACAAGGTCTGATGTATCCTAAAAGGTGTCAGCTGGCTGTCGACCTCTGTGAACTAGGACTACATTCAATGGATGAACAAAAATCAAGGCTACAAATCCAGTGCAATGTACTACAGCGAAAAATCACATCCTGGATCCAGCATCTTTATATACCTGGGCTGCATGTTCTCTGCACTTGTGATGATCAATCTCCGAACTCTAACCAACATGAAGATGAGGTCTCAAAGATCAACCTCTATCTGCCGTCTTCCATTACATTGTCCACCAATGTCGTCTGTGATATCCAGCTTCACCAAATCAAATGGAATCTTTGCAAGGCCCAAGCACATGATGCTCTCCATGAGCTCCGTGACAACCTTCAGCTGCGCACTTATGTGTACATTGACAAAGACTGCTTCCAGCGTGGCCAGCATCATAATACACGATCAAGGGGTCTTGTTAATCATCTAGAGATCAAGGTAAAAGCTGCAGCACAGAAATATCAGGCAGGATGAGAGGCTATCAGAAACCTCGCTTCTCTACTGGGTCATGTAGGCTGGGAGACTGCTTTTCCACGACTGGATGATGCAGATATCACAGGCCTCATTGACACATCACTACCAGAATATTACAAAACCTTACACTCTCAACGTTCTCAGGGCAGTATACCACAAACTTGTCCATCAGAGGGCCACTGAGACATTTCATGGATCTAGAAACATCTGGGGGATGTGGAAAACCATGATGAACAGTTGCAAGATGGCAAGTAACATCACATTCAGTTTTTTATAATGCACTCAATTGATCATATCAGACCTTCGTATTGAGTTCTGTAAAAGCAAGGCATGCACAGATTGCTGGATGGAGGAGGTAGAGCTACTACAGGAGGAGATGAGATGGGTGAAAAAGTTTTTCCTGACATGCACCAAACAGTGGAAGGCGAAGGTGACACTGGTGGAAACAACGCATCATGATCCAGCAATGGCTGAGGGTCTACGCACTTTCGCAAGTGAGCAGGCAGCACAATATGATGTGATGCGCTCTCACTGCAAACATATTTGGCGATATGTGGCAGAGTACATTGCTTTGGGGTCCAGAGATGTTGTGCCGCTTGAGGCACAGGCTGTTGATGATGTAGACTTAGTAGCATATGATGAATAGCAAACTGAAAGCCTGCACCAATTCCATGGTCAGTAAAGTATGATATACGCATACACAATCCCGCTTTGTGGCGGCCCGGGGTGGGTGGGGATACATATCATTGATGTGTCGGTTATTGTCCAGTTGGGGTAACCATCTACTACTAGACAGTTAACTGAGGAAAGGACTGTGCGTTGGAGACCAAGCACATGTGGTGTGGATGCGGACAAGCAGCGAGCGCATCAGGATTAATTCCTAAACGGGGTCATGTGATTCAAGTCCAAAAAGGGAAATGCTCAGTCGTTGAGTTCTTTGGTGAGCGGCACAAAGCCTGTGTGTATATTATCAGGCTTATGGTAGCAAGAAATTTTGCAAAATGAAGTCTCTAGTCAGAACAATATTTTGCAAACGGGCTATCTAATTAGAACAACTATTTGCAGAATGAGCTTCTAATGCAGAACACACCATTTGCACGCTGTCTGGCTTCTATAGTAGATGTTTGTTTTGCATAATAGTGCTAGGTACTACTAGTGTCAAGCAAAGTTTAGACTCAGGGGCCTGAATGGATATATATAGCATCCTGGTGTCCCGCGGCGATTATCAGGTTCCTTTTCACTCCAACACAAAAATCACAAATGGTAGCCTCCACCCGCTTCTCTCCCAAAAACCGCTTAATCCAGATGCTTCTTGCGACCCACTTGATTCTTCCCCAACCTCGGTCCTCCTCTTCTCAGCCCCAACGATAAAGTGCTAGCTCTGAGCCTTTCGACTCGACTCTATCGAGAATGGTCACCTCCACCGTATCTAGTACCGCCAATTTGGAAACACCTCTAGGCTGTCC
>QFEU01001319.1:0-10530 GCA_003316345.1 Tricholoma terreum | reverse complement strand
GGGATCCCTGCCCTTCAGCCCACCCGTATAGTGCGGGGCAAGTTTTACATCCGGCGGACCCGTGTCTAACGGGTCCATTTTCCCCTTCGGCTGAGTCCGCTGGCCCGTGTGGCATGGGGGCTTTTGTCATCCGCGCACCCGTGTCATACGGGTTTCAATCGCTAACCTACCTGTCCTGTCCACTGTCCATGTTAGGAGTGGTATAAAGTGTAGACTGTGTGTAATTCCTGCCAATTGCACAGTACATAAGCATTACAGATATGAATATCAATGCTTTTCACCCACATAAAATGAGGAGAAGGATCCTCTTCAAGTGGCCTCACAATAACAGGAAAGCCAGAGAGCTCTGCAAGTTTATTAGCCATTTGGATGAGCTCCATGGACATTGTTCCAAAAATTGTTAGTGCTGGTGACACAACAGAAAGCATTGAAGCAACTGGTCCACCCACACATTTCTCACGAAGCAGTACCAAGAACTGGTGGTCATAGTTGGCATCAATCCAAATATCAACCAAGTCAGAGTCATGCACAGAAAGTACACAACCTCCATCCCATGAATTGCTAAAACAAGGGAAATCATCCAGACTTGATGTTGTTTGACTAGAAAAAAAACCTTTCTGTGAAGGCATTTCACCAACATGGCTGGTTCAATCCTCACCTGCTTAGCGTGTCTTGTTCTGGTGGCAAGCAAACCACAAATGCTGCTTCACTTGCCTCATCTTCAAGTAATTGTTCCTCTCCATTGCCTACTTCATTAATAACTTGTGGAGTTGGGGACTTGCCAATGGTATGTCCACTGAACATAGCTGAAGGTTCTTTTCTACCCCCTTTCCAGTTATGTTCTGTAGCAGGAAGACTCCCACCAACTGGGTTGAGCCTCCAATCTGGGCCATGATTTTTTGCCACCACCCATTCAGTGTTATCACCTATCCAGATGTCTAACACATGCCTAAAAGAATCACTTCCTCTCTAAAGATGGGCAGATACCACAAAAACATTACTCAGAGATCCTGCATATGATAAACAAAATCACTCACAATCTATATCCAAGCAGGTGCCACAGAACTATTACCAAGCAGTTCTGCACATGTAAAACAGAAGCACTTACACTCTTCTGGAAGATGCCAGACAATTATCAGTAAGTGCTTTTGTCTGCCATCAATAAAATGTACTTACATCCTGGAGGAAATACTTTATTATATTTCAACCATTGAGTGATCTTGCATCAATGAGATTTGATAACTCACCCTCTGAGAAGAAGAAACATTCATATGAGCTATACCATATGTATCTATACCATGCTAGCCACGCACCAGCTAGTGTAATGCCAGAAGCAATATAATCAGCTAATGCTCTGTCAATGTGCAGGATTACACATACTTTCTAAGTATAATAACAAAGTCAACAAGAATGCTTTAATGTCACTAAAGGTTTATTTACCTGTAGGACATTCAATATGTTTCTTATACTTTCTATTACATCTGTCCACTGAGCAGGTACCTCCTTTGTTTAATATATTAGTAAAAACCCCAAAGTTTATATAAAAAAGGTTTACCATCATCTTCACCAGAATTGACTCACAATCTTCACAGGCAGTCTCTACACCAGAAGAGTTTTCCAATCCATACATCCAGATTTTCAATGGCTGCTCCTCCATCTCCTTTAGTAGTATGACCACATTAGAGCTGGCATTTATTGATCTGATTGTTGCATGGTGTGAGAGTGCTGATGAAAAATGATAACACCAGTTTTGGCAGGCATAGAATAAATGGCTACCCCCATCATAATTCCCATTCATCATGATCAACTGCAAACAGGCAACCAAGATAGAGACATGGTACACCTGGGGATCAAAAAAGTGAGCCCCAGCCCGGCTATGATCAGTGAGAAAGTCCCCTAGTGATGCATGATAAGGGAGAACTGTCTCCTCATCACTATCAGGAACTACCAAAACAGACCGGCATCCATCCAATGCCAGGCGAATATGGCTGGATTGTAGTTGCAGGAGCTGCCCCAGTTTACTGATGGTAAGAGGATGTCGAAGGAATACAATGGTGCCCATCACTTGGTGAAAGTATCTGAACTGTTGAGCTACAGACAAGACTTGATGGTAAAGTGGATCAACACCTGCATGTGTTGTCATGGCTGCCTGGAGCCTTTCCTGGGGCAATCCAGTCCCGTCAGCCACGAACTTGACGAGCGTGGACACGTAGATGAATAAACCGTCGGATTGGTGGACAAGGACGTCGAGTGCTTGCGGTGATGGCCAAGGGTGTGGCACATCTCGCATGAGGTGATCATTCCGATCACGTATTTTGGAGAGGTGTAGTTGCAAATACTTGCGAACATCACTGCGAGCATCAAAGTCCCGAAGCGAGAGAAAATAGGTCTTGCGACTGGTCGACGGAGATTCGAATGTTTGCCAGATATGAGGCTCAGGCCGGCTAGTAAAGAGGAATTGAATGGGGATGCGATCTGTGGTGTCGACGAGCAGCCGAATGAGGTCACATAAAAGATCGTTGTCGCTACTTTCATCGAGACCATCGATAATGACGACCTTTGGCTGAATGGGTTGTGGAATAGTAAGGACGGGAAGGATGATAAGCTTTTCGATCTGATCGTGTAGACGCCGATGAACAGTAGACGGATGATCTGTGAGCGTACGTCGCAACGACGGTTGTATTGCATCAAAGGCCTGGGCGAGCTGATATGCAAACGTTGGGACAAATTTAGTCGTATCGCTGCGATCTTGCTTGCCCCTTGAGAAGAAAAAACTGAAGGCAAGCCGATTATCGTCATCACACTGCTTTGCGATGGTATGTGCGATTGTCGACTTTCCCGAGCCAGCAGGTCCCTCAAGCCAGCACACCGGATAGCCGGCAGGTGCCCTAGACCATGCTGATATCGCTCTTAAGACATTCTCGCGAGTGCCCTCTTGACAGACGGATGCATGCTCCAAGTCACGATCCCTAGAGTTATAAGCAGCGTTGAAGGCCGTGTATCGTTCCAAGATATCAAAAACGGACGCTGGTTTTGAGTGGTCACAACAAGGTAAGTACCTGTGTGAGCTAGCACTCACAAGTGTATGAGTTCGAGTCGATGTCCCTCCCGATGTCTATGAACTGACCCCCGTACACATTCACTCCTTGGGCATTAGAAAAGAAAGGCATTCTGGACAGGGGAACAGAGCTTGTCTCAGTTCTTGTCGAGGATATTTAGAGAGTAAGCTGGGTTGGCCTCAAGCTACGATTTGGTTCGACGTTAGGATCTAGGTGAGTGGTAGGTCTTATCAGCAACCATCGATTCGACTTTGACGGAGTTTGAAAATCCTCTTCCATTTCAGGTAGGTAGGTAGATAGATTTCAGGTGTTGTGGAGGTTCAACTCAGCGCTCAGCGCTCAGCTTCAACATCTTATATCTGTATGACATGCTACAGTTTCTTTTGTTATGGTCCTGGACGCTTCCCCCCCCGGATTGTCCCCACCTATCTGTCACCAACAGATTCCTCGTGTGCAACAGCCAACATGCTCAAAGGCAAACGCTCTGCTTACTCGACGTGTAGCCCGGCTCATAGGGTCTCGCGACGTCACGGTGAGATATGCATGATTTTTCAGGTATAGCAGACTCATATGCTATTCTCATGTAGCCGTTAATTTGAACGACTAATACTACAAGACGGACTTGCCAGGCTACCGTTACAACTACCCCATACACCTCAAAGTCACGCACGAGCAGATGGGTGTGGTGGGAGAAGATCAGAAACGTGCCAAGATTGAGCGCGACCGACGTAAGGGCTTGAAGGAACTTCAAGGAAGAGGAAGAGGAAAAAGAGGAAGATGACAGGGGCGAAGGAACGAGCAATGGTACGAGAGGTCGGAGGATAATGCGTCGCAAGCCTGTATCGATTGTAAAAAAACAGCGGCTGAATCGCAGGTTGCGGATGACGTTACCCATGCCAAGCCGAAAGAAGATGGGAACACAGCGGTTGAAGAGCATGATGCGGATAACGAAAGTTCTGAAGAAGATGGGGAGCAGGAGAAGCACGAACTCGTGAGTTCAGATGCTTACGGCAGTATCTTTGGTCCATCAGAGGACGAAGTCGAGGGGGGCGGGGTCAGTCAACTCACGGATGCACTTGAGGATAGCAAAACCGAGGAGATGGACGCTCAGGAAGTCGACCAGCAGTTGATTGCCCCATCGAAATCTGAATCTACCGCGAGTTCGTCTCGAAATAAGTGGGTTTTTACGTATCTTTTACAAGACGTGTATAATGGACGCCACATTTCAGACTCGAAACAACACGCGATGAGCCATCCAACAAACCTGAGTCCCTGTACCCGACCATCGAATCAGTCCCTTCTCCACACCTCCGCACAAGTCAACCCGCAGAGCCCCAAGTCCCAGGGGCGTATGCTACTTCTGCCACGAGCCCCCCTCCCGTTGCATCTCCCTCGACGTCGAAACGTGGCCCTCAACCCCGCCGACATCCCCCGGCATATGCACATGCATACCCCTTCCTGCAGCAGACGAAGACTTCTTTGGATCATGTCCGTCAAGAAACATGGCTGCTGGACAGAAGACGGACTCTTTCTGGAACTGAGGTTGATGATAACGGGAAAGCTGTCGACAAAGAGAAGAGTGTGGGCGATAGCAAGCAGCAAAAGCTGTAGATGTGCATAAAACCCAAGATAAAGGCAAGAAAGGGCAGAAGCAGAAGGCGGTCCTGTCACGTCCACTTCAATACATGCCGAAGCCCAAAGATCGCCCGAACACGGACCCCCGCTCCTCCAGTTCGACACCCTCGATCACCACCTCAGGCTAATGCTCCGGCATCGTCCTCGCGTACACTTCTTTCAGACTTGCCACCACAACTGCCTTCACGTCTACCTGCTCTTGCTCCTGAACTACGTCGCATAATAGCACCCGGGAGAACTTTGTACGCATCTCTTTGAACGGGGAACGGCTACGAGGCATGATGAAGTAATTACAACTCGCCAAGGCGCTGCTGGCGTGCACGCCAAAACATCTTCCGAGAGGCGTGTTAAGAGAGCCACGCGTTCGGATCCCCGCGTTAGTGACGGAAGGAAAGTCGTTACGCCTCAAGTGAACGGCGAACATGCTCAAGCTTAGAAACCCGAAGAACCGTTAACAAACGGAAAATCAGTTGGTTCACCACCGTTGGTAGTACCGCACAACCGAATCTATTACCTCCATCACTGTCGAAAAGGCACATTTCGACAGAGGGAGCCGGCGACAAATTCAAGGATGTGGACGACGATAAAGGGGAGGATATGGAAGGGGACGATTATGATGGCGATGATGGTCACAATGATGTCGATGACGAGAAAATGGACATCGGCGACGCACCTGGCTGAGCTCCCATGTAGTCGGAACACTTAAGAACAACTTTCTCAACTTTCACTGTATCTACAGCACATCAACCATATCGAGAACTTATTGAAGTAATCGATACCCTCGGCCCTGGCTGGCGCCGGGGTTGAACGATTACTTTATCTGCTGCTTATCCATGGTATCTTCGCAAGAAAGCGGCACACATCACACTCAGTAAAATGAAAAGTCATGTAAAGTCGGGCTAATGTTATTTTTGACCGGAGCTTGACTAAAATGTCGTTTCTGAGACTATTACCTGACTGAATAGTCAACCCATAGTCATGTGTGAAAAAGTCATGTAAGACTTCAGCTGAATAGTCAGAACTTCACCTCAACTTGACTAAAATGTTGTTTTTTGTGTAAACGCATGACTGCGTGCTGACGTCCACCTGACCTCAGCTGACTTTCCCATTTTACTGAGGGTGACACGCGTACTATTGGGAATTCCTTGATCGATCGATCGTGCTCAGTAGAACTTCACCTCAACTTGACTAAAATGTCATTTTTTGTGTAAACGCATGACTGCGTGCTGACGTCCACCTGACCTCAGCTGACTTTCCCATTTTACTGAGCATCACATCTCCACAACCAGCATATTCAGATCGCAAGTGTGTGAAAGCGAAGAATTCGTTACACCCCAAGGCTTAATAATGATAATGATACGATTCGGCTCGACCGACTACGTTATGTAAGTAACTCAGGTAAGGATAACCGTACCTCCCCAATGGCGTCAACATACCTCATTGAATATATGACCATTACTATGTACTTCAACTATTGCATGACTGACTATTCAGCTGAAGTCTTACATGACTTTTTCACACATGACTATGGGTTGACTATTCAGTCAGGTAATAGTCTCAGAAACGACATTTTAGTCAAGCTCCGGTCAAAAATAACATTAGCCCGACTTTACATGACTTTTCATTTTACTGAGGGTCATATGACAAGAAGAATGGTTTTACCTGAATGATGAGCCGGGAGGCTGCCAAGACCCCCAGCTGAGGCAACCAAGTTCTCGCATCCTGGGTAGAAGACATGATCAGTGGTATGACGATCCCTCGGACTGGTGACGTACATCGCCTGTACCGGTAAATAATGAACGGCTGCAAGAGCTGAACTCTGGTACAGCCCCTATCGCCTGCTTTGTTGAATTCGGATTGGGGAAATTTACAGAGTAATCCGGAGGAAAGGGGTTCGACGTAGATGAATTCTGCCGCAAGTCATTGGCGTCACGATCACCAACTGTGGGTATAAAGACGTTCTCGAGCTGAAAGATAATCGGCATCTTCCGATAAGCGTCACTTTACGGAGGCGCGTACGCAGAAATCATCGGCAGTCTGGCATATCCTGTTCGAAGCGTCCGAGATTCCAGCAGCGTAACAGGCTTCTTCCTGGACCTTGCAACCATCTGGCCCGTAAAACGCCTTCGTAATGTTTTGCAGCACCGCATCGCTCTGTAGTTGTCCGTATTCCGGAGCGTTCGTAGCAAAATCGATGTAGGCCTTGTTTTGTATCAGTGGATCAAACCAGCCACTTGGATGTTAGTTAGAAGTTTTCGGCAGAGCCTGAGGTCAGCCGCAATACAGCTAGCTCGTTTACTTATTGATCATTAGAGCGCTGACGTTGATCTCTTCGTCGTCAAAGAAGTCCTGGTCGAATCTGTTCGTTCTGTGTGTCGAAGTAGGCGACGAAACTCGGTCCATAATGTCCACCGTAGCTCTCCGTCGCAAAGATAAACCCAAACCATCGGTATTGACAAGCGATAAGAACCAAAGGTACAATACTTGCTCTCGTTTCTGGAACTTCGAGAATAGCTTGCTTTCGAACAGCTTTCCAAACGAAAGGAGCAGCAGCCTCCGTGCTATTAACCGTGACCGTCCCATACGAAATGGGCTGATTAATATATGACTTTGCAGGGCAGTAAGAAAAATCAGAGCAGTAACGGTCAAGAGTACATACCATTGCTGATATTGTTCCAGCTGATGTCGTGGACCGACGATCATCTATAACTGAGCAATCCATGAAAAGTAGGGGAGTTTACCTGAACGGATTAATGGTAGCGGTCCGCCCATCTGGGTTAACATGACAAGGACCATTTTCCGAATTCGGGATCAACATCTGTTTAAACAGGAACCCATAAGAAAAAAAGCCTCGGAAAAGACCAATCATCGACGAGCACCCAGGACCGCCATTAATCCTGAACATCAATGAGCAAAAAGAGAGGTGTTGATCACATCATCATCACCATGGAGTGAAAGGTGCAGTCTCAGGGGATTCGCGTGCTTCGAAGAACCAAAACCACTAGATAGACAATTGAGTACTTCAGCACATCACATAGTAATTACACGCACCATGGTCATGTTTTTCCCGATATCAATATAACCCGACACCTGTTCAACGCCAGGCGTCGTTTCACACACGCCTGAGTTCTTTACAAACCGCAGGTTCGAAGAGTTGACACGTATGCTGACTGCGGAGTGGCAGTTGTCTGTAAAATTCCAAGCGCCACGACAACGAGGTCCAAGTAGCATGGGAGTGGACGAAGTTTCGCCATCTAAAAATCTGTATATTTATGTGGGATCCATGTCTGCCAGATGCTCCGTACGTTGTTGGGGTGCTTGAGGGGAGATAGTCAAAGTGAGAAGTTGTTGTATTATTCAAAGAAGCGAAGTATATTTTTATTTGGGGCTGAGTTCACATGGTCAGCAATCTTCAGGCCTCATGTTTACTACATAAGGAGCGGCTAACCTCGAAGTTTACAGATGTACCACCGATGACCCTGAAATAGCATCATGATACACATGAACGAGGCTACACCACGGTTTCATGTACTACACGACATAAGCTCAGCGCCTATGGTGGAATACCGCAGAAACCGAGTTTATATAATCAATTTGCTTCGTATGATAATTGTCTGGAATCATCTTCAAGTCGTCGCCATTCAACTGCATAACCTCCTAGGTTCAGAATTGTGAGTAAGATAAGGTCAGAAAAGCAATATCATTCACCTGCTTTTCAGTCATGTATTGACCCCAGTGAGGACCTGGATCCGATACCCAATCAGCTGAAAAGTTGACGATATTCGGGAGAGTTCACGTACGTTGAATCCCGCGACCGTCATTCGGGTCCAGACTTGTGGCGAACGATATCCAATAGTCAATCATGATTTTGCTCAGTGCGGTCGCAGACGTCGAATTATCAGGTGGAACCCCATAAACAAAAGGGACTTCAGAGCCGTGAGCAACTAACGAGTCACAATTAGGGGATTATTGGAAGAGAAGAACCTTGGAAACATGCCTCCACCAGCTGGTGGAATACTAGGTTGAGGCTGTGTGAAGAGGTAAGCGTAGGTTTTGACGTCATGTTTGGTGGCTTGCTGAGACCAATATCGTCGTTGAGACTGGAAGGCTATGTCACCCGCTAAGTTCGTAGATGGTCAGGTGAAGGGTTAGGTTACAAGGGTGATGGGAGACTCAACATATTGCAGCAGCCTGTTTGAACACACTACTAAGACCAAATGTCTCATTCCCCGTATTGTATGGCGAACCAAGGGCAGGTACATCAGGATAGAGCTTGATAATCTTGTCTGCAACATCAACAAGCTCTTGCGGTTCACCGACAGGTGGCGTAAAGTTCGCAATGATGGAGTCTTTGAGCCACTGTTCCGAGGCGACGTCAACAGGCGTAATAGCGGTTCCTGCCATCTTGTCAACAAAAAAGATATGTGCAAGCTGGGAGGGGACATTTACCTTCATCTAGGTTCGTTCCAGCAATGAATGGCAAGCGTGCAAATAACCCTCTTGGGAGCAACTGTGAGACAATGTCAGGGTAAAGGCCGCCCTTTCCATCGATTGTCGGAGGGAAAGCGAACTGCTCAGGCGCCTCACTAATGGCTGCAAGAAGTCCTGCGAGGATGTCCCTCGAGTTTGCATTTTGCAAGCAGTCGAAGGTGTTGTTACTGCGCGCTATGTTTGTGCATGATGCGACACCGCCGACGAAATTCGTCCAATCATTGTCCCGGCGTGCCGCGTTGAAGGTTAAGGCACTCGCGGCCATCCCGGATTCGAATATCTACGCAGCGTTTAGGCAAACCTTGGACTACAGAATGAGCTTCATACCGCAGCACGTGCAAGCCTCTCGATATTCGAATTCAAAAATAGTACGGCAGTCATGATGGACCCCGCACTTTGGCCGAAAACAGTAACCTGGCAATTGCGTCATCTGAACATGTTACGTTGACCAGAACTGCGCCTACTTTGCTCTTGTCACCACCAAAGTGATGGATATTGTCTTGCACCCACTCGAGAGCGGCTAATTGGTCTTTGAGAGCCAAATTGAGCGCTCCACGCTCTTCAGCTAAGATAAAAAAATAAGGGCTCGTCCTCCGACACGAATCGATATTTGTCTACCTTCTAGTCCCTGGGGGAATCCCAACGGTCCAAGTCGATAATTGAAATTGACATATATGAGAGGTGTGCCCTGTCGGAGAGTTGAAGAGCTTATACAATTAACCGAGAATATCTCTTACGCGTGCCACGCTCTGTGCCACGATAGCACTACCATTGTATAGAGCGGATGCCCCACCTTGAAACCCACCACCATAACTGGATGAAAATGAGTTCGCACCCGCGAACTGTGTTCTTAACTTACGTCCAGAACAGCTTTGGATGCGGAGTTAAATCGACCAAGATATTGTCTTGACCAGGACGTGAGCTCACCACCGGCAATTTCTCATTAGATGCCAATCCAGATGGTCGGAAAACGTTGATGGTTAAACAATCCTCAGACATCAGCGTGCTTGATACGTTCTGAAGCAAAAGTCAGATTACGGAGGGCACCAGAGGAGATAGAAACCGAACGGGTTGGAGGCAGACAAATCCGAAGTTGCTCGCATTGAAGTTACCCGCAGGTAACCCTTTCAAGCGAACCGGTGGTTTGAGACGCAATGTTCCAAGTGGGGGTTCAACAAAAGGAATTCCTGGCCCAAACTCCGTCAATCGCAGCAATCATCCAGGTATTGTTGCGCACCACCAAAGAATTCTTGTTTCAAACCCGTAACATCCCTTCCAAGCAAAGTCGTACGTCCGATTTTGACTTTGGGAGCAGCGAACGTTGCTGGGAACGCAATGAGAAGCA
>QFEU01001316.1:0-14528 GCA_003316345.1 Tricholoma terreum | reverse complement strand
AAGCACGAGGCCATGCTGTGCCTTTCTCCTTGGACTTCTCCGGGACGAACTCTGCCTCCAAATCATTGACATCTGAATCCTCACAGCCCCTCGACTACCCGTTCAACTTTGTTCTCACAAGCGCCACCATTCCGATGGCTCTTGCTTCCTATCTCGACAAACACCACCCTACCCTTGTACGACTGGCCTCGCCAAACCTACACCACCTCCCCAAGACCCTTCAAACCGAATATGTCAATTGGACAGGCGGGAATAAGTTTGCCGACATCGAGCGCCGCATTCGCAAAGTGTGGGCGGAAGACACCACACAACCTGGTGTAGTTTCGCCTTTGTCGAAAGTTTTGATTTTCTGCAACAAGAGCACCAAGGTTCATGATCTGGGGGCGCACCTAGAGCAGAAGAACATCAAGAATGTAGCACTTACCAGTACGAGCGATCAAAGGAAACGAGGTTCGAACCGTCACTTGGAAGGGTTCCTTCAGGAGCACAACAAAGGCCACGAAGAGAGAAAAACCTCTGAAGCCGCCCTCGAGCCAATAAGACAACCCGTCGTCGGTTCTCCTGCTCCAACCTCTGAATCCAGGACAGATCCGAAGGAGGAACCACATGTCATGATCACAACGTCGTTGCTCTCACGCGGACTGGATTTCTCGCCGAGCATTCGGCATGTATTCATCGTGGATGAGCCCCGGAATATGATTGATTTCTTGCATCGTGCGGGACGGGCTGGGCGGGCTGGGCAGTGGGGGAAAGTTGTAGTGTTTGGGAAGATGAAAGGGAGAGGGAGCGCCAAGGCGAAGGATGTGAGGAAGAGGGTAGGGGCGTTGCTTGCGTAGGTAGTAGAAACATAGATAACTCAATATATGAGATAGTAAGTGTGTGAAATTTGAATAAGTAACTGCACTTTCTTTACTTCTCAATCATGCCTGCTCCAAAGCGCTTCAGACCACCAAAAATAAACATCTCCTTGGCCGCCCAGAAGCGGGACCCCGCTATACAATTGGAGGCAGAGTCACCGCTAGAGCTTTCGGACGATGACGACCTCGGTATCCAAGGCACACTCCAACTTGCCATGCAAAAATCACCCATCCCGACGTCTCCAATCGTGCCAAATTTGAGTCTCGTTTCACCTGGAGAGGACAGCGCTTGGGACGACCTGTCTAAAGATCTTGCTGCCCTCCAACAACTTCGAAAAAGCGTACAGAAGAACCTCAGACTTCGACCTATTCGCTCTCATACCGCCTTGCCAAAAGTGACTCTGGATACCGATGTTCATACATCTACGACTTCGCGCAACAATACCCCTCCCCTCAGTGCCATCAGTCCTCCCGATAGCAGCGTGTCGTCCTACTTTACCCCTCTATCAGAAATCCACATCCCACCCCCTCCATCATCCAACTCCGATCCAGCACCGTCCCCCTGTCCGATCGAGCCGGGTATTCTCTATAACCGTCTCACATCTTCCAGACGACCATTGCTGATCGATACTCGACCACCATCTTCCCACATATCTTTTCACATCCGGCATAGCATCAATATCGCCATTCCATCCCTCATTCTCAAGCGGTGTAAAAAACCGGGAGGGGGATTTCAGTCGATTGATGCCCTGAAGCAGTTCATCACTACCGAGGATGGAAAGCAATCATGGGACGAACTGATTTCGTTTGACGGACCTTGGGACGGTGATGTCGTTGTTTATCATGGTGAGATGGATCCCAAAGACAAGGATAATGTCGGCGCAACTGCATGGGCCCTAATACCTGTCCTTGCACCACTTGTCCCGAACGGCCATGTCGATTACCTCCAGGGTGGAATTTCTGCTGCTAGTCACCATTCTGACCTCCAAACTCTGCTTGTATCCGGGGGAGAACTTGGTCCCACTGTTGCCTCTGCACCTCCATCCACGGGAGCAATGAAGAATGGTAATGGGCTTACCCAACTTGATACGCCCAGCGCTGCTCGCTCCAAAGTATTACTGGAGATCGAGCCTCCTTCAGCTATAACGAATGGTGCTCCTTCTCCGCCTCCTCGGTCCCCAGTATCTCTCATGCCGGCAGTGACGTCGTCTCTGACTATCCACAATATCATGGATCCTACTCCCTCCCCTCCACCTTCGCAAGTAAACTTCCGTCGACCCCAACCTCCGCCCTGCAGAACCAGTGTTCCCAGCCTCCGCCGGCTCGATACAAAGTCGGCAGAACTCCTGAATGGCAACCCACCTAAGCTCTCCCTGCGAACAAGGACGGTTAGATCAGCCACCCTTGCCGTCCCCCCCTCACAGCTTCCGACATCCCCCACACATCTCAACTTGGTCTACTCAAACTACTCGCCTCCGGGTTCTGCACGTTGGACCGCTACCTCGCCATCGAATGACCCTTCCAATTACCTTACCCCTTACTATACTCCACCACCTACACCTGGCACACCCAAGCCATACCTTCCACCGTCACCGGTCACAGCACGTCCGGAACTCGATCCGCCAACGACGGAGGAGGCTTTCCCTATGTTTTCGATCTCCACCATCCTCCCCAATTTCCTGTACCTTGGGCCAGAGTTAACCGACCCCGAGCATGTCGAGGAACTGCAAGACCTTGGGGTGAAGCGGATATTGAACATCGCAGCAGAATGTGACGATGATAACGGGCTGGGGTTGAGGGATGTGTTTGACAAGTACTACAAGATCCCAATGCGGGATATAGTCGAGGAGGAGAACATTGTCCGTGGTGTCAAAGACGTTTGCGAAATCCTCGGTACGCATCTTTTTTTGCACCTCCCGATGTCGCTCCTCATTCGCACTAATCTGCAGACGATGCTCGCCTTCATTCGGCACCCACGTACGTGCACTGCAAAGCCGGTAAATCACGTTCCGTTACTGCCGTGATGGCATATTTAATACACGCCAACCACTGGACGCTCTCACGCGCCTACTCGTTCGTCCTTGAGCGGCGGAAGGGCATCTCCCCGAACATTGGCTTCGTCTCTGTGCTCATGACGTTTGAAGAGCAAGAGCTCGGTGGTAAGTCTGTTGGCGTCCACCCATCAGCACCAGCGGGTACTTCACAACATGATCAAGTCGGTCATCATCAACAGGACTCGTACAACAATTCTATCGGGTCACACCACCGGCGTGGTGGACACATACGGGAGAGCTTGCCTCCTGTGCTAGGTGGGATGGAAGAAGGAGCAGGTGGATTAATCCCAATCTCGGCTGGGGGACTATTGGACAGGGTCAATGGTGATTCTGGGCAGGAGATGGAGATCAAAGATGCATCAGGGAGGTATAGACATGCAAGGAGGGCGCCTGTTGATGAGAATACGCTACAGCCATTACGGAGGGTTAGCAAGGCAGGATTGGAGAGCTCTGCGTATTCATAGGTCACGTCTGATCAACGCATGTGGTCGGTTTTCTTGGATCTCTTATTTTGGTAGTTATGTTATGGGTTTTTCTTCACTTCCTCTATACCCCTCCCTCCACTTGACCATGACAGAAATGTAATGTAAACTCTGGTTCAGGCCCTGGCATTCTACACGAACGAATTAAAAGTTTACAAGATATGTATTGGGAATAGACATTAAAATGTATGGTTGCATTTGTCTGACATGCTCAACCACGAATTTGAAGTGGATTATCACATGCATTATGAGCTCAAGATAGTCAACTGTAGAGGCACGATTGAAGGGTTAAGGGGTCGATGATTGTACAAGTGTAAAGGCAGAAAGAGCAGCATAAGGCTGGAGTCATAGCTGTGCCAGAAGCAGCCCGAGTGGGTGCATAATACGTAGAATGCCATGGGGTGCCGAATATAAGAATCACAAATTAGTGAGGGCAAATTAGAGCCATCCTTGTTTGTGGTGGAGACGGTCCCCTGGCCCAATACACCATCCTCTCCTGCCTCAAACCCGAACTGTCTTCAATCTTCATGTACTTGGAAACGTCGCTTCTACTACAGCCGCCATCCCGGTTTTGTACCAAACTTGGCCATCTTCACCTCGATTAAGGAGGATCAGCATGGTGTGGCTTTCTACCGAATTACGACTGACGGGGGGTCCTTCGTTCGTAGGTCGGGCATTGGTGCACAGTTTAGACGATATAGGTGCCAATACTGACGTACCTAACCAAAAAGCCTTTCCACCCCGCCATAAGACCTCCCTGCAAAGCCCAATGAGGGCATCTCGTTGGTTGTTGTACTTGGATGGGTCTGGATTGACGTGGAAGAGTCCCATCATGCTGTACACAACGTCCTCTGCCCTTGTAGACGTGCGCATCATAGCGCAGCGCCATATCGCTGCTGCATTTTTTTGCTTCCATGGCGGCTGCTAGTGTCAATGTTGGCTCATTTTCCATAGAAATGAGTTCTGTGGACTGGGTTCATAGACCCAAACTGCACGTACGCCCATTCCAGCACCGGGCCAGAGCAGATCTCCAGCATCGTTGTCAAACGTGAGAAGGCAGTAGAAGAGTCGGGCATTGACACATAGCCATCATGGATATTCTCAAATTCTCCATCACCGTATTGCCAATTAAATAGACACAGAACTTCATCTGGAAGCATAGCTTCTTGCAACGTCCCACGAGCGGTTGATCCACGAGGTATGGTCGTGTAATCCAACCATCCGGCCAAGTCCTCCAGGTAACACGAAACACGCGGTGCACTTCTTATAGATGCGTGCCATATTCCGAATTTCCCAACGCTTGTCAAGTTTGGAGTTCTGCATCATGCAGAGGCGATCGAGCCAAATGTATCGTGCACAATTTTGGAGGCTAGCTCGACAGAGCGTCGACGGCAATCCGATCACCATCTTCCGCGCCTGCCACGACAAAGGAATTGCGGAATGGTGCACGATGATTTCCTTTCCACGGGTAAGAAATGGTGATGTATTTGGCCAGCCCAAGAATATGAAATGTTTGGCATCCTCGAATGCGCAAGATGTCATCGTTGACAAGTGCATTAGCATCAATCAACCTAAACCTCTCTGGGGTTGCCAGACTCATGTCTAGAGTATGACCGCGTACTTCTTCTAAAGACCATTCAAATTTGCTTTCGCAGTTGGTTTCTTTCAACGGCGGCGCCAAAACGTTTGCGTCAGTTCTCCTTGCGATACTAAACATCAATAATAGCCTTAAGAGACAGAGAATTGGCGCACTCCAAGTCAAAGTCAGGGGGATGACTGACGATTGCCCATTGTGAGTTGTTGCAGAATAGGGATCCAGGGATGAGGTCCTCAGTAAGTAGGATTCTGAACTGTGGGGATGGGTGAAGCGAGTGACTCTGCCACGCTTCGCATAAATGTGTCTTCTCCATATCTCGTTAGATTCGCTGAATGGCCTTAGATGCCAAGCTTGAGTAGCTTGAGTGGTCACATTTCGAGCAGAAGAGATTCCAAAAATGGGAATATCGATCATTATGTAAAATTGAACTACCAAGCATCGAGACCGGGTAGTCTCGTTTCCAGACGTTCTATGTCAATAATATTCGCAGTCGGATGAATCCGAGGGAGGACGAATCGGAGTGCGAAAAAGTGAAAAGACGTATTGACATAGAACGTCTGGTGACATTCGTATGGACGGGTGTGGATAACTGATCATGTGATCTTGATGCGTCTGTAAAATAAACAATATATTGACGCGTTGCCGTGCATACAGTGCAAATGTCCATGACTTCTGAGGGCAACGCTTCCGATACTGACTTTGAAGAATGTTTTGCCGGTGTACCTGAACAAGTCCCAAGATCTGTTCCATCGGAAACGGCCTGAAATTTGTTCTCGATGGAGCATCGAGTGGCGGCATAGTCGTAAAGACGAGTTTTGGTAGCGGATTTACTGGTGCTGATGAGAACATCGACTAAAGGAGATACAGGATGGGGCAAGCCAGACATGATGTTGCGAGCGGCAAGCCGCTGGCCGCATCGATGAAATTGTTGATTCTACATGAGTGTCAAGATCACATGATGGGTTACCCACACCCGTCCATACGAATGTCACCAGACATTCTATCTCAACCACTCACTTCCATTTTTCACACTCCGCTCTCGGATGTGCCCGCCTGTGATAGAATGTCTGGAATCGAGACTAGAGACCGGGTACATGTGATCGTGGGTTAGGGCCTAAAAAGGTTGAACATCGCAAAGTCAGCCCCTCTCCGCAACTCCTCTCTTCCCCCATGTCCCTCAAGTCTAAATCGTCTTTTCGTTCTCTTTGCAGCCACATAATTCCTTCCTCTTTCCGCAGAGACCATGTTTATGCTCTTGGAATTCTGGGAACCACAGAAGTGAGGCATGGGGACGATTATGTTTGGATGGCCACTGATTTTGTCGCCTTACGACACCTCCTCGGCACCCACAACAATCTTAGTCAATGGTTCTGTGCGGCTTCAATTCGGGATGGCGAGTTCTTGATTGGAGACCCCGCATGTGACAGATTCATTTTTGGCCCACCCCCCTTCAGGGCTGTGCTTCCAAGTCCGCCTGTACTCTTTTTATCATACTTGCAAGAAGTACGAGTGATATCGTTGAAATTACATCCACAAGATACCCTTGTCCTTGTGCTGGTCGGCCATGGAAGTGCCCAGAATGGCTCCTTTCTGGTGGGCGATAGTCATAAAAGCTGGGAGATTCCAAAGGCGATGTTGGAGTTCCATCTGGCTGGTACAAAAGGAAGGATTGTATTGATAAGCATAGCCTGTTACTCGGGGGGCTGGGAGAGCCTGCATTGAACCCTTCTCGCTGCTGCTGGAGCAAACCAGAAAGTGCTGTCAATCATCATGTCAGGCTCAGACCAACATTGTGGAGGTTTTTTTTACGAATGCCCTCTTTGCATAATTTGCAGATGAGTACAATATCAAGGCTCCATGGCCTGGATTGGTAAACAACAATGGTCATTGCAGCTGTCAACCTCAACATGATTTTGGCCCCAAAAAGTCTGTCATTGCTTTCCCACGAGCCCCTCAACGCAGTATGCAGGATGTCCTCGACTGGATCCACCAATTCAGGGACAGTATTGGGCGAACGTACACATCCGCAGACCTGACATTCAGCCCATGTGGGTCTGATGAACCACACTCCCTTCCATTTGCCTCCCTCATCAAGTCAAAGCAACTGTTCTACCGCCTATCCTGCATCCCACCATCACTTCCACCTGACCATTCATCATTGCACTCTGCCACATCATGTGTAATGACCCTTCCTACTCTGGCATGCCAGCACTCAGCTATCCGAAGACTAGTGAATCTATCTATGAGTGAGGAAGCTGAACTGATGGAGCTGGCTACACATCTGCTGTTCTTTATGCCAGTATCGACTGCAAGCAAGATTCCGATGATAAGACGATGCCTGACAATAGTTCATGGCCCTCAGAATGGTCACAGACCCCTTGATAGCTCTGAAAAAAACAAAGTTCTTTCACAGCTGAGGACAAGGGCATGCTATTGGGAGTTGTCATCAGCCATCGCCAAGAATCTAGGTTGGGAGAAAGCAGTGGAACAGCTCAGGGGCCCAAGTAGAAATCAAATGCAGCTGTGTAATGACTATGGGCTGCAGAAGCAGGCAGAGGCCAATGGTTGTCATGTAGGTTTGCTACTCATCCATGAGTCACCAATTCATCTATGGGGTTCTGCTGCAAGTTGGCTAGCCCGCATTTGGGATGCTTCTGGACGCCTTGTCATACTGCCAGGGGATTGGGAGAGTGCTGTTAAGCAGAGTTGCCCTAAACTTGGACAGTAGATCTGTAGAGAGTCTCTACCTAATGTATTTCCCCATTGCCCCTTGGTTATTCTATATCCTATTCTCAGCACCTGGAGAGCATTTTGGATTTTGGAACGTCACATATATTTAACCAAACTCAACCACACCAATATAACACATATCTGTGGCACTCACCTCTTACACTTTTAGCACAGGCTTTGTCAATAAAGCCCTTTCTTAGTACTCTATCCTGACAATCATCAGTATGGTATCTGTTCTCCACTCTGCATTGTGTTTCTAATTACCCTATTGTTGGATGGCATAATGTAACAAAATTTGGCAAATAAACCTGGTGACGGGTACAGTAATACCTCTGTCACAATACTACCAAGGACTGGCACAAATATGTATCAGCAATACGATGACAATCCACAGTCAAACACTTTGGACTATCATGATCAGGCTACACAGTCTAAAAGTGATGGTGGAGTGATAATGCCTCCCTTTTTTCAATCTGTTCCTGCCCGGATGGTGCACGAAGATGCGGGTAGGAATCAAGGAAAGGTGATAGAAGACATACCACTACCGGAATATTCACCCGATTAGACTAGTCATCCCTAAATCTTACCGCTGTATTTTTTAAATCTTTCCAGTAACTTTTGAACAATATTTTTTCTGCAACAACAACCCCTAGACAGGAGCTCCTCTGCTTACCTAGATCCTGTGAGGCCCATTGTTTAGCAGTGTGACAGTGATAGCAATAGGCTCCTGAACTGCCCTGTGAAAATGGGGCAGGCGAGTGCCTCAGTCAAAACCAATTCAAGGCTGTACCTTTACAATGACCGTAAACGAATTTGATCACGCCCAATCTGGTAAACTAGTTGTATCCATTCAACCAGTTACAACTGGGATTACAACTATATAAGCTGAAATAAAGCTCACATCGACCGACAAGATATTTAACTTGGGCGCATCATCTTTGCTAGAACATGGGCTGTAGATCATCCGAGAGGTGATCAATATTTGGAGGTGGCCTAAGTTTTTTATCAATGGACAGCGATCATGTCATCTTATCAGATGCAGGAATGGGCTCACATATTCGAATGAAAGATTCCGCGTCGTCGAGTGAAGTCATTAGCCTGATGCTGTCAACTCAGCCAGGCAAGTTCTGATATGGCGAGTTATTAAACACAAGAAAGAAAGAGTATTCAAGTTGAGAAACACACGGTTAACATCATGTGCAAAGAGGGTCGCGTGGCCCAACTCAGGTGTCTGAAGAGATGTTAGACTACTTGGTTGATCGAACATGAAAGTACGAACGAGGTTGGTAGCATCGATGGTATTGAATCGAGCGCCACGGGAGTTCTGTTCAAGTTCGAATCTCAGCACTTGAATAATCACCACAAATGGTCCAATACACCAGGTGAAAAAGTTTCTAAAGCGAAAGCAGGTCACCTAATAACACTGGATATATCAACAGTGGTTATGAGTGTTCGTGCTTCCAAACACGTTGATACATATGGGAAAATCAGTCTTCGTGGCAGAATGGGGTGCCAAACCTGGGGATGGAGGCTTTACATCTAACATCTGACCAACACATTGAAAAATGATGCTCTATTGATTGAAGGAGTTCCAGAGTCGAATGTTGGATCCATATAGAGCCTGCAGTCTCGAAGCCAAAAAGGGGAAAAGAGAGGGCAGCAATTCCGAGTCTGGTTATCTAGTCACTGGGTCTGATAGGCAAATAAAATGACTGTATCAGGCGTATCACTGCCACCAAGTGAACTGAAGACGTACCCAAGGTCGACCACATTCATGACGTCTTCGTTCAGTACAATGTCCTTATGAAGATCATTGATGTAGTTTCAGAAGCATCAAAAGCAGGATATCATGGCCTGACATACATGTGAGGTGCCTATGCGATCAGGTACCACTGATATGATGACAATGACATGTCAGGGGACTCAATGTACATGAATATAGCAATGTCAAACAGACGCACAAGGTTGTTTTTCCCCATCCTAAACCAAACGTGTGCTGGATGCAACAAGATAAACATGATAAAGAGCTGAATTTGAACTAGTCTATCATGATTTAGCTTATCATCTGTCAGAAGTTGATATGAATGAAAATCAGAAGGGTCCATGATAGAACCAATCGTGGTGATTCTATAATCGACTTCAAGTTGAACGTTCTAGAGATGAAAACAGTCTGTGGCATGTTTCAGAGGCAAGGTCGGATCTGCAGACTTGGAAGTTGGCAATCGAAGGCAACCCCAGGGTGGGTGATTACCTGTGATTACCTGTGACACCAGGGGCAAAACCTGTATTTAAAAACTTAGCAGTTATGTAATATAATTTAGATAATTTGAAAGCATGCAACAATCGACCCGTGATATTTGTTTGTTATCACTTGTTGTTGCCTGCCGATATACCGCTGTGCAGATCGCTGTCAGATCTTATATTTTCTGGCACGCTTCCACCATGTGATCATGCTGAATTCCTTTGTTCTCGACGTGTTTCGTGCCATGCGCTGTACACATGTTCTGGCTTGACTGAATACCTTGATTCTTGACCACCACCATCCCAATGGCTAACTCTGATGCTCACATGCACCCTCCTGCCGATTCTGATTCTGGATTAGGGGAGGGCACCTCATCTGGTAACAAGCGCAAGCGCTCACCAGACAGTAGTAGTGCAGGCCCCAACTCCTCACGAGTGAAGAAAGCACGCAAAGTGTTTGCTAAGCAACCCAGGAAACCCAAGAAACCTAGTGACTGGCACATGAGAAAGGGAGAGGTACCAAAAGAGGCAGAGAAAACAAAGGTGTGCAACTTTTGTTACATTGTAATTTGATCACTTCACACTTGTCTGTATCTTAGGCAGCTCTTGAGCTCCATCTTCGTGTCCTGTGGTGTTTACCACACCAGAGCACTGTTCCACCAAAGGTCACTCCTGAAGACAAAGTACCATTCACTCAGCGTTATTCGTCTGAAGCACAGCTCCAAAACTCGGTAACATCCAGTCTTGATGACAACTCAGGTAGGATACAAGATGCCAAAGCCAAGGTAGCTGAGCTCCTCAGCTCTCTCGAGGATGGGATGATTGCTGCAAACATTAGGCGCATCCAGGAATGTCATTTGTTACTCATCTTTAGGACTGTGGCATGCCTTGGACTTGCAAAGTGGGCACCTGACGTCCTGGGTGGCAATCCCGAGTCCATGTACAATCTACTCCATGAACATATTGCACTCAAGACATTTGAGCAGGTCTCAGCTGCATATGGGTATAGTCACATGGGAGCCAACCTGTCGTGTGTCCATGACTTCGCCCTCATGCATAAACTTTACTGAAGTTTTGTCTTCTCCTACATGTATGGGCTTGCAAAGTCAGAGGCAAAGAGTCCAGGAAGTGTTGTGAAGGGAAAGAAGATGACTTCAGTGTGGAAGAGATGTAATACTGTGTGTATTTTGTTTCTATTGAAATGTGGACTATACTGAGATACATTCAATAGCTTGCTAGTGGCAGAGTTGAAGTATTCAAAGCACAGGTTTTCAATGATCGAGTCTTGGCCTTGGCTAATGAAAACGAGGCCCATTCTGATGATGAGTTGGCAGAAGGGGGCCCAGACTCAGTCTACCACATCAAGGAGAAGGAGGGTCGGTGATGGTCGTTTGCCGCTCCCACTGGTGGGGAAAACAACAAACTGATTGATCGAGAGGGTTGTTAGCTCAAAGGGTCTTGGTTACTCCCTTCAATGAAGGTGCGCGACATGCGATGCATAAGTGCGACCTGTTCTATTCGGTGGAGTAGACAATGAGCGTGGTTAGCGCAATATGGCCGTGGATGTGCGATCTAGTTCAAAGAGTTATGATACGTAGCTTGGTCGTCGGGTCGACCGTTCTGTAACAAGGAGGTTGGTGCTGCGCAGATCGCAGAAGTCGCAAATGTCGAAGTCGCAATGGTTGATAGTGTCAAAGGCTTTCTTTGAGCTGTTAACTCTGAACTGGTACTGAACTGTTTTATTGTGGTATATACGATGGGCTTTTATAGAAGTCAAAGAAATGGAAAGTAATAAAGCTGAAATAATATGAAAGGAATATAATGAATAAAACGAAACTCGACACTGCCTTCCCTTGCTACCCTGAGTATGTGACCCTCATGTAGACACTGCTTTCGGTACTACCAACCGCTAAGGACCAAGTGGAGTAGTGGGGCGTTTGATCGGATTGTTGATGCGACAGCCCGCTGCCATGGACTATGATGTGACCTGGTCGCAAAGTCGCAGAAGGGGGTCGCAGGCGTTGAAGACAGTGAGGCGGGGGATGTTGAAGGAATATTAAAAGGTTATGGTACTGAAACCACTCAATATCACATTTTCCGCAGCTAGGCGGCGTAGGGACCCATCATCGGGCAACAGGGGTGGCTACATTCTTCCATATGGCAGACAAGCAACGCCAGCAGATGAATAAAAGCAAAAGTGGTCGCTTCAGGTGAGTTCAAGTGTCATTACCTTTTATCATTGGCTAATTTTATTATTACAGAACTGAGCGACACCGTGAAGAACCTTCAATGCCAAAGCAATCAAACCTTCTGGCACTACCAAAGTCAGTTCCAATTGATTGGTTTGATCCAATCTACTGGAATGAACACCTTACACTCCGTGAGCATGCTGATTACACCCGGGATGGATGGTGTGTTGCTCTGCCTGGTGATCCACAGTTGTACAGCACCTGGTCTGCATGTGTGGCATGGAAAAATCTGCCAGAGAAAGAGTTCATGGAGAAGTATGGGAACGATGTGTTGGAACGGTATAAGCTGCCTACTGAGCAGGAACTGGAACAGCTTGACCAATATGATGAAGAGCAGGAGGGGCAGGCAGATGGGGCAGAAGAGGGGGATGATGGTGATGATGGTGATAACTAGCCTGAGGATGCAGGATAGATCAAGGTATATCCTCCCTGACCTTGCATGTTTGGCCCTTTGCAATGAACTGGTAGCTGCTAGCAGCACTTCTATGCTTTCCACTAATAATCAGGACCTATTTCAATTCTATGCCTATTTACTTACTATGGTCTCTTTAGTAGTATGCTCTATGATTTCTCTATGATTCTCTTACATTATGATATGGACACTTCATTTGATACAAAATTATGATATTTATTCATTTAAAAAAGAGTTACAAAAAAAGATTGTCACTCCCCATTTCCACCCCGTGAGCAGTTGCTCGCAGCAGCAGGTGGGGGAGCTGTGGTCATTGTGGTGGCCGTCGTCTCCCTGTCCCCATCCTTGTTGTTCGTTGGGGGTACTGTGGTGGTAGTGGTGGTGGCCATCGTTGTCGTTGTCGAGCCTGCTCTCCCCATCACCATTGCTCCCCACCTTCACCCCGCGAGCAGTTGCTCACGGCAGTGGTTGGGGGTGCTGTGGTGGTGGTGGTGGTGGTCATGGTGGTCATGGTGGTTGTCATCATCGAGCCCACTCTGCGTCCCCATCCTCGTTGCTCCCCGTTTCCACCCTGCGAGCAGTTGCTCGCAGCGATGGTTGGGGGTGCTGTGATGGTGGTGGTCATCATCATTGTTGAGCCTGCTCGTTGTTCGTTGGGGGTACTGTGGTGGTGGTGGTGGTCGTCGTCAGGGGTGCTGTGGTGGTGGCCATCGTCGTCGTCGTCTAGCCTGCTCCCCCCCATCCTCGTTGCTCCCCATTTCCACCCCGCGAGCAGTTGCTCGCAGCGGTGCTGTGATGGTGGTGATGGTGGCGGTGGTGGTCATTGTCGTCGGGGGTGCTGTGGTGGTGGCCGTCGTCGTTGTCATCATCTAGCCTGCTCCCCCCCATCCTCGTTGCTCCCCATTTCCACCCCGCGAGCAGTTGCTCGCGGCGGTGGTTGGGAGTGCTGTGATAGTGGTGATGGTGGCGGTGGTGGTCATCGTCATCAGGGGTGCTGTGGTGGTGGTGGCCGTCGTCGTCATCGTCTAGCCTGCTCCCCCCCATCCTCGTTGCTCCCTGTTTCCACCCCGCGAGCAGTTGCTCATGGCGGTGGTTGGGTGCTGTGATGGTGGTGATGGTGGCGGTGGTGGTCATCGTCGTCGGGGGTGCTGTGGTGGTGGCCGTTGTCATTGTTGTCATCTAGCCTGCTCCCCCCATCCTCGTTGCTCCCCATCTCCACCCCGCAAGCGGTTGCTCACAGCGGTGGTTGGGGGTGCTGTGGTGGCGGTGGTTCGACGTTGGCGTTACTCACGGGCATGGATGTCGTCTCGTAGGGAGCGGGGTAGGCAGAGGGTGTCGTTAGGGGTGTTGTCGTTGTCGTTAGCACCCTCTCCCACCCTACAAGCAGATCTCTCATAGCGGGGGTTGTAGTGTGTCGTGCGTCATTGTAGGTATGCGCGTGACGTGGCAAATTTGCAGCCACGTGATTTGCCATTTGCTGTTGATGCAGTGTGGGATCGGCGTTGGCGGCTGTTGACGGAGCTGGGAGGTGGTTAGGATCGGAGGGAGAGGCGGCGATGGGAGGCGGCGGTGTCAACAGTGAGAACCTAAAAAGTAAAGAAAAATAATATTAGTTAGTTAATCGGAACGGGGAAGAGAAAGGAACTTACCGCGGGCCCAAACGATATTGTTTGGGCCCATTTCGTGTGACGCGGCCGGCTCCTCCTCCCCATTGCATCTGTTCTCGCTGTTCGTCTGCTCCCTCCATTGTATGTTCCCCTCGTTCCCCCTGCCTCCTGTCATCCTCAGCGTGTCCATGTCGTTGTTGCCGTCATTAGCCGTTTCTTGTCCCATGGTGTCCCTGTCAGCTCATTTTACTAATGTTCTATTGTTCCAAACATGCAAAACATTAAGTGTTCACAAGTGT
>QFEU01001309.1:0-33896 GCA_003316345.1 Tricholoma terreum | reverse complement strand
TACGCCAGAGTGCAGGCACACAGTAAAGATAGAACCATTTCTGGTGTGCTCGTGACGGAGACGGTCCGAGGACGAGTGGGTTGACAAGCGCTGTGAAGGGTCGCGTGATGGCAAGGTACTTGTCCTATGCTCCTGTAGATATATGGGTGCGAAGACGATGGAAGTTGGAGATTGCTGGAACCCACAGCTTTTTCTTGAGGTGGCATAGGCTGCAGTGCGAGCGGCATGTTTACTGCAGATCGGATGTAGCTCTAGAATTTATGCAAGAAGGAAACAACCGCCTTGCCAAAGCCAGGAGGAAATTGAACGCAGAATCGAGTGGCAAGACAGAACGTCCTTTCAACGTATAGTCTCCCGTAGGCGGACCAAAAGCAAAGGAAAATAGTCCGACTCCTATACAGGCAGTGCTTTATCGCGACTGGGAATCAATGACATACTAAGGACTGTACAGTTCCAATTCGAGCTATGCCACCCTGCCGACTCGGAGTTAATTGAGGTGCACAGCCGCATCTTATGTAATGAGAACCTCCAGAAGACTGATAAAAAAGTTAGCCAAATGACCGCCGTCAGACCTGGTGCCGTACTAAGTTAACATCGTATCCAGAATGCACCCGAGTATCTTGAATTCGAAGTTGAAATTTGGGGATTGGGTTGTGCACCGTCACGGTGGCGGTGGCTGAGCTTGAAAACTAGCAAGAGATTTTGCAGTTTGTTTTTTCGAGTTCTGGCAGCACCAGCGTGCCCACTGAAGGGTAAGACAACCAACAAGCCCCTGTCTCTACTCATCTATGCATTCTTTGCTGCCACTCATTGATAATGAGCGTTAACATTGTTTTCAATATCAACAACACCTACTATGCCCTGGTCCGTGACATAAATCTCCACCAACTTGAAAATTCCCATAATTCCTCCAATCAAATACTGCAAACCCGGGATATCCTTATGGGTCATACCCCGGCCATACGGTCAGTTATTTAAAGTGTCCCTGCGCTTTTCCCATGTGGCGCTTAACATCATGCATCATGCCCAGATGCCTCTGGCAACAATCAAGCGCCTGATTTCGACAAAGGCCGTCCTCGCGGGTATCTTGTCCCCAACATGGGGTTCCAGGGAAAAGACGATAACAACTTACCCACGCGAAAATTAAATGAGGTACCACGCTCAACGACTATCAATGCACGTCTTCCCCGCTCTGTCCCCACTACCCTGTCAATACCAGTCCAAGGACTTTTAACCGCAGCGATCCATACACCGAAGCAGGTCTTCGACCGCCAGGATCATCTGCAAATTACGAACCGGGCCGTCAGCTCTACCCACCGCTAACGCGAGACCCTTCTTCCTCGACGCTTGTTCACGGACTGTGCGAGGCCCATAGTGCACGGTGCCACGAGCACAGATAGATTCCTGGGGTGAAGTGGAATTGGAAGCAGGGCACGATGAAGGCGACTAGGGCAATTTGAGCAATTGCTGCAGCCTATGTGCTCGACGGGGTGTAGACAGCGACAAATTAGGAGAAACCAGACAATGCCCTTGCCTTTTTCATTTCCTGACGTCGCCCATGCTTGCACATGCTCGTACCATCGGAATGAGCCGTACCCCATACGGCACCCCATGCCCTACGACCTCCATGCATTCCTGCTGCCCCACCTTAAGGATATGTACTTACCACTCATCATGAGCCACAGCCATCTGACGCAGAACCTGCATTCCACTGGATTGCTCAGCTTCCTCGCATCCATCTGAATCTGCTTGATCCTTGGATGCCGGACCTCACTCGGACACTGATTTTAACGCCCCAGATTGTCCCCATAGAGCTCTGTATAGAAATGCCACGTTCGACGGTGTCATGTCCCCCCTTGTACAACATCCACAACACCCAAGTTTCCCTGTCCCTTCCCAGTTCAATTTCGTATCGAGATCTTGAAATAGAAGGCGAGACGTCGCGAGTCCTCTTTAGCTCCACGTTTCTTTTATCTGTACTTCACTTCAAATGTTGCTTTGTCTTGTACTTCGGGTGTACGTCTTTGCTTTTATTGGTTATATCTTCACTTTCGTTTTCGTCATCCATCACTAGTATGTATTCCAACAGCCGGCCTACCTCTTTATTATATATGTACCACATCCGAGTCCCCCCCACACATTGCGGCCGAAGGGACTACCAAACACGGAGAATGTCTGTAGACTAGGCCAAATGTGAACGCTGATACGGTGTTGACTGCCTTAAAATAACGTCTTCGTCGTGGACTTCTAATTTGACCATTGCGAGATCGGTTATAGTGCTACTCATCCAATAAATTGAATAATGCTGGCAAACGTCCTTCGGGGCAATACTGGGATATACGAGTATCTCTGACTCTCCCCTATGCTCTCCCAAGTAGTATGGGTAGGGTTAGCATAATTTAGACGCGGACAAAATAAATTTGAGAATCAGCGGCGTACTAGTCAATACTGCGGCCACCGAGCGATATTACGGCAAGAATTAGTAATCACCAGCAATGTCACAAGGAACACTGTCAGTGGACGATGTTTTGAAGGCAATTATATATCTTTTCGAATTGAATTATACTTGGGTGAAGTTCGGAAATATTCCTCGTAGGTTATGTAGACACAAGCACGCAACACTGAAAGCCCGTCGACAATGAGGCTCATTAACATGGTCACACAAGTTGACACTGTTTCCGAGTGCAAAATTGTGTCCTTAGTCTTCCTCAGATGTACCCCGCATTATCAGGAACACTTTGCGATTATTTATTTCGCGCGACGTTTGGATTTTTTCGGCATCGGTTGTTTTTGGGTGCGCCGCCGCTCGTTTTAGTTTTCACATTCGTTTAGTGTTTGTAAATCTAGTGCCCCAGCCTTGCGCGTATGGACCCTTTTGGTCGCGATCATTATGACTGAACCTTATTCGATAAACTGATAGACGATTACATTACGCAACACATCTTTATATCGTAACGTTAACCTACAGTTGCGCTCTCGAGAATACACCGTGGTCCTTATAAAGGAGATGCCTTTCACGATTTATGAACCTCCTCGGGGAGGGGAAAGGAGGAGGCTCTATGAAGGATGGCACTGGGTGCCTCAAATTTACTTCAAAGGAATACACGATCACAATCCTGAGTAGGTCATAAAAACAGATGTACGCACCGACGGCGGGTTGTTCCTAGATTTGGGGTGCGAACACATTCCCATTGAATTGGACCTGCGCCTCGTCTGCTAATTTCATTCGTCTCTGAAGTATGCGGTAAGCAGCCTCCAGGATGACCTCTTCCTCTATTAACGTATTTTCGCCCATCTGACCACAGAAATCAGTTAACTGGAGGTCGTGTGGGAACCCGTATTGCGCCGGTCGAGACTCCCTGAGAGGTTCCTCGTTCTGGATATCTACTTGCACTTGAGTTGATCGCCCCCTTCGCTGCGGTGGAATTCTAAGTGGTGCTTAAATAAAGTATTCAGTTCCAGATGATCAAACGCGGCATGGATTGAATAAACCTGATCGACGAGCACGAAACACCCTGGCATTTTCTGCTTGCAATAAACTAAGTCTGATGAGCGAGTGCCAATGAAATGGCGACGTACGCTTGCGTTTAGTGGACGAACGATTACTCGTATCGGGAAGAGAGACATTGTGAGGATTCACGTTGTGGGTACTATTATCGCGGTAATTGTAAAGATCACGACCTATGTCGTTATAGCCGCCCTCAATGTGGATTTTGCCTCCACCAGTATAGACTGGCATGGTGAGAAGGTGGTGCTGGTTGTGGGTGGGGTGTAAAGAAATGGCTTTATATGTGAAGTAGAAGCTCACTCCGTGACATGTGCTGACCCCTTTACACGAGGTAAAGGCATTTCCAGGCTATGCGTCGAGATGTACAAGAAGCGCACAGTATTCGGATATGAAAGGTCAATCGTGTACATACGAAATAGAAGTAGCGGGTCTTATGGAAGAAAACTGACCTCGATGTCAGCTATCAGCTTATACTATGAGCCTGTCATCACCGAACGATCATCGTACAGACACGATGGTTGGTATATGCAGGCCGGCGACGAGCACGAATCCTTACGCACATTTCAAAGAGCCGAGCCGTCGGGAGATCAGTTCTAATTTCGACCGACGATATCGCATGGCGTACCGATCAAAGCAAGCATGATTTATCAGACATGCATTCTGTGTGCGGTGTATAGCCGAGGAATACTACTGGTCAATTCCATGTTCTCGGGTTCAGTGACACGTTCGTGATTCTGGAAGGAACGTCTCGACAAACTGGATCTGAGAGCCGCCATGATAACCATGCGCTCGAAACTTTAGACGCCCCAAGAGTGCTTAAGGGTCTGTCCAGTCACACCGCTGGAGACCGAGTCTCCATTGAGCGAGATACATATCAGCAGGTTGGGTGACAAAACGAGGATTTGATGGCCCACTGACGTTGTAACGGGAGACTCGGAGCACTGGACTTGACGAGCGAGAAAGGGGAGCTCAATCATCGATCAAACACCACCGAAGCCCCTTGCGTAGATTGTTCCGATGGAACTACTGACGACTGCTTCTCTTCTGATCAGGCGTCTCATCGTGAGGATAAGTGACTTCCAAGTTCAACAGCATAAGTACATGAGCTCTGTATCAGAGTAGGGCGAAGGCAAATCTAAAGACATGCGCATATTTAAAGCAGGGCTGTAACTTGCAGGAATCGGACATACCTCTCTTTTATTGGGAACGCCTACGATGTGGAGGTCGAGTTTGATCCTAGACGGACAATACATCCATTGAAAATATTCAGTAGAAGTCAGTAAACAGACCATATCCTGTGCTTGGGTTCTCTTGGTTCGTTGTAGAAGGATTGTCTCAGGTTCCACTCTGAACAGTACACTGAAAATATATAGTGTGTAGAGATTGCAAGCGCATACAGTTTTGGAATACTGTGTGCGGTGGTCATTGTGGGTGGCATTGTCGCGATAAGTATACGAATTGCCAGCGACATCGAAGTGGTCGCCAGTCTTGGATATAGCTTGAGTCTTGGGTATAGCCTGAGAGCGTCCTTGCTAGGCCCGGTGGTTATGGTTTGAAGATAAGGGTTTGTATCCTGCCGAATAAACGTTATATAGTACACAAATAGCGCTGAAAGTTATGACCCACGAAGAGAGTCAGATGCTCGACCATTGTGACAACATGATCGATATCTTGCTCAATGTAGGGTTCTCGTGCGCTACGAAACACCCACGAGGAGATTGGCTTATCTGCGCGACCTGCAGACTTGTGCTAGGGGGAAATCAGTCTGGCGCTTGCGATAACAGTTCACATGCACACCTCGCCCTTCCCATGTCAGTACCTCGCATTTCTCCACAGGACAGCCTGACGCCACACATCAGTGGCAAGTACGATGATCGCTCTCCTTGTTTCAGTCCAGGAAACGGGTCTCTTCCGTCGGCTCAAATATTCAAGGTTCGAGAAGCGTGCAAGCGCCCGGGCCGAGTCAAGGCACGACTCACGTGATGTTGAATTTACGCGTCGGAATCACGTGTGTCGGCTTGTTGTCACTTGGACGCTTGCGCACTTGCGACGCTCTAGCAGAGTCTAGCTCGATCAACTAGCAGATGTCTTTCGCATGCCAGAGTTATGTCAGTTTCAAAAAGACAGACATTGCATTGATTGCAGCCTCTATGAGTCTATCGCGGCTTTCTGTCACACGCCACAGTTCAGTGTTCCATGTCAGATAGAACCTGCGTGGGCTGAAGTATTGCACGCGTTTTAAAAAAAAACCCTTTGTGCATTCATTGCCGCAACACATGCGAAGCGAACGGCAAGCAGTAAGCATATTGGCCATCGTACCTTTTAGCATCCTCACATCGCTTAAGGATATTCCACATCCGACCATCCTGACATTTGGCCATTCAACGCATCTAGGATTGGCCTCACCTTTCTCTTGCTTCCCTTATCAATTTGGTGTCTCAGACGGCAGTATGTGGAAGCATTCAGGAAAAGATGCAGTGGAGATAACCCATAGCCCTCGCATGCTCAATGGCAAAGTTGAAATGAGGTAGCACAACAGTGGTGACAATGTGGTGTACATACATATATAATCAACTAACCCCGTGACATCCAGTTAGGTTACACATACTCTCGCGAGTTTCGGAATTGCTGGGTCAATGATATATTACTGTTACTAGAGAACGGACGCCCAAGGACGCGTGCCCTATGAGTGGAGATGATGCTGGTAACAGGAAGAGGGCATGTGCGGGCGACTATTATCAGCGCATTTGCTGCAACTCGATTTGCTAACAGAACATAATTCTCCCATTCATGATATCAGCAGTATTTATCACCGTTGTCGTGATCCCGCAGTTCCCAGTTTTCCTGATGAGTCCCATCTGACGATAATAGCACCACTTACATGCGCAGCTCATGGGCCAAGGCAAGATAAGGCGAGCACAGATCGCCATCTGATTTGCGCGACACGGGACGCACTGAATCTTTCCCTGACGCTGAGTATCCGATACATCTAAAGTGTCTCCTACCTCGAACTGTACCATGTCAGCGGTAAAACATAGCAGTCATGCGCAACATGCGGATATATCAGAGTTGCCACCGAGAACGTGATTGCGATTAGTTACGGGTACGTACATAGCATCATTCAACCCTGAAGTGCCTCTCGATGCTTCCATTTCCGAAGATTCTTGACGGACAGTATGCCGCTGATTCGGTATCATGTTTCGTTCAATGTGCGAGTTCTGCAGGTATAATTAGGCCCCAACGGCACAGTACCCTCCACTTCTTATTTAAGGAGTAAGTCACAAGATGCAATGAAGAGCTGGGGGACGTAGATTACCATCCAAAATTTTTGTCGAAAATTCCTGAGGACGGACTAGCGAGCAGACACATCTACAGTGTCCAGAAGTGTCTCTTGCCTCCGAGATCGCTCTTAGGGGTAATACTATGAGCAAAGAATATGTGTTCATCCTAACAAAGCTATGGGTTTTGAAATCTCACCTGAATGTGTTCTTACGATGCGAATCCGTCACCTCCCGTGATACCAGGGCAAGATGTTACACCAACGGCCGGCCGTAACAAGCGTTGTGACTCATGCTTCGTCCATAGATTAACTATATCGTGGTCAGGGCTGCAACGACCCGCATTGTTGACGATATTTGTGGGAGGGTGGCCATTTAAGAAACAGTCCACAGCCGACGTCCTCGAATTGGTCGATGTAATGCCAGCACAAAGAGTGGAAAAAGCTGAGCTCAACGATTGGAAAACGACCGTTTTGATCAGCTGTTACAATTACAATATCTGACAGATATTCGGGAAGCACTTTACACGTTTCTCATGGAGAAGGTGGCGATGGTTATGCAACCGTGACACAGGAGACTTGAGATCTTGGAAGAGGATAGTACGCAGCGCACTAGTAGGGAAAGGAAAAGACGTTCTAGGAGATCGATGAAGTCCGACTTGATTCCACGAGTTTGTGAATTGCTGTGCTACTAGTAGTAGCCTAGTAGGTGCCAATAATACTAATAGTGCACGTGCATCGTATGTATGACGTATGAGCGGATTAGGGACTTGGTTTCCTGCAGGAAGGCGTATACGGTAAGTACCAGTGCAATTTGTGCGACTTGATTTTCCATCACAACATCCACGTGGGTTTCCCATCCGAGGCATCAGATCTCAGAAGTCACATCCACCAGTCCTCGCGATCTCCAAGCTCTCAAATTTTCAACGTTCTGATATCCCATCGCGCTGCGCACATGTACTGCGACTTGTGTGCCAAGGCAAGATATGGCGAGCCTGAGCAGGGCTACACCTGATGTGCGAGACCTGGGAGGTACTGAATCACTACCTGCCGCTGAGTATACCTATCAAACAGCATCGAAGTGTCGATTCCGCCACCTAAGTCGGACTGCTTCATGAAACGTACTAGACTACTAGTGGTCATGCGTTCAAAATTCCCCTGAGCACGCAATTCCAATTGGTCACAGGTATGCAGCATTAAATGCCGAAATACTTCCCTTTCTGCCAGTGGATTCGGAAAGTATTCTTAGGCACCGAGAGCGTAACCTCAAGAGGCAAGAGTGGCCATCAATGAGCCCGACAATCTTGTAGCACGTGATGTTCCGAGTTCTCAATTTTGAGAATGAGGTATTTTTGTCACCCTGAGCTCGTGGGATGTCTTACCGATCTATTCGTGCGGCATTTGCCGAAGATGTCTATTTTTGTTTCACCCCGGTATTTCATTGCATTGTTTCGTTAATGTAGACTATGGGCATGTATCGGCCCATGTTGCAGGTTCAATTATTATTGTCCCAGAGACGAAGAACTGAATATGCAAAGAATTAAGAATGTTTGGGCTGTGTATTTCTCAGGAATGTGAAACTTGTGGCCATTCTCACCTTGTGAGAACTCGGTCATGACATGCAAAGCATTGGCCCTCTAGCACAAGTTGAACTAGTCTCGCGTATTGGCTTAATCGCGTTGCTGCACTTGCCATTGCACTCTAGCTTGACCAGGCTTGGCCATGGCCGATGCCTGATGCACATAAACTGGCCGTTCTATCGCTTCACACGTCATAATCACTTCATATTTCAAAGAAACAGACATTCTGGCCTCCCTAGCAGCCTCCCATCACGCGTCACGATCCACCATGCCCACTTTCTAACGGTTACGCGCGTTTTGCGTCAGAAAGAACCTGCGTGTGGCGTAGGTTTGGACTGTGTTTTATAATCCAAACTTTCCGTGCCTTGGTTAATCCAACACATGCGAAGCGAACGGCCAAGCAGTAAGTACTGTTCAACAACATATTTTCAGTCACCGTACTTTTTCGCATAATTACTAGTGCTCAAGGCTATCTCATATACAACCACCCCGATACTTTTGGGGTCCATCAACTAATTTTTCTTTCCATATCAACTTGATGAGCCTCATGGCAACATAACAATATATGCTGACGGCGGAGACGATCTGAAGCCCTTGCACGAATCATGGCATTGAAGTGAGGTAAATCGGCAGTGATGCGCGTGCGTACAACTAACCAACTCACGATATTCGAGTAGACCAGACAGACTCGCGAAAACTGATTCTTTGTATGCAAATGAAAGGTACGCACCCTTGTGCGCCAGCATGTAAAATACTCGAAACCAAAAGTGCAGACTCATCCATGTCAGAGCCTTGCGTATGTGGACATCCACACCCTTGACACCAAGGTTCTGTGTCGGGGACGGGTCTGAGATTCAAATGTCACCTAACGGGGGTAATTTTGCCGAGCGCCTTGAACAACCTCGACTCCCACACTTCTACGGTGCACGGGGCAACTTGCACCAGTATCCGCTTCCCACTGCCCTCAAAATAAGAGTCCAACCGACTCCAACGGATGGCAAGATATGTCAAACGGAACTTTTAACGTCCAGAATTTAACGATTCACAATCATGGCCCATGCATTCAAAACTCGCACAACATTAGGGGTTCGGATGTTCGGGGATCATTCAACAGCGAAGAAAGCGTGTACACCTGTTCTACTTGTGGTAATTAACTTCAGTCTGCGGAATCATTCAGTCCAAGCCGAGGCTCATCTCCTACTCAGGGTCACCTAAATATCCCAATGCACCTCGAGGAGACGGCCACACGCAACATGACAGACAGGAGGAAGAAGAACAAGGTGATACATCGTCTCACTCATCTACGGCGGCACATGCGCAGCCGAATAATCTCAACGCACACCCACCCCCCATCCCATACGACACCAAACCACCCTCAGGATCCAGGGATCCGCCTGAAACGGTTGTCAGCATACAGTCCCACCATCGGGCCCTAGCCCAAATGCGATTGTTTGATCGCGACTTGATCAACGAGCCAGAGTCAGTCACACCACTTTCTCCCCACCGCGCCGTCAGAAACCCGGATTTTGCGCCGCGGGGTCAGGACACATTCAAGTGGGATCCGGGAGCAATGTGCCATGAACATCAGACGGGACATTACAATCTTGCCGGTGAGGGGAACTCTGTCGACAACAGAGCGCCCGGATGGGAGCAACGGGGGATGAGAACTCACACCCTTGGTTGTCCATTCCTGTCAGTTCCGCCACCCATGTGCACGTGTGCTCCCAGTACCTCGCATCCAGCATATCCAATGCCAGTCCCCACGCATATGGGCTCACATACAATGCCATGCTGGCCACAGTATCCAACAGCGGAGGTGACGACTCCACGGCGCGGGGGGTCACCCGCGCTACCTATGGCATACGTCTCTGACCCGACTATGCCACGCTCGCCGACCCCGCTCCTCTTGCCGAATATCATCGCTCGTCCCAACAGCACTCTGACCGCTTCCACAAACGACCGACAAAGCCCACACCTGTACAGGGGTCTCGATAGGAGCGCCACATTCGCAGGTACCCCATCGCGTCCCGCTCCAGGGTTTCCTGTCCCCATGAATCAGTCCCCCTATCACCAGCCTTAAACTGGTCATCGCCCACTCCAAGATCACTGTTCAAGAATATTGAATACCAGATAGATTAGAGCCTTCACCTTCCCATCAGCGGGCGATGGCCCATAACTTCGAAACGCCCACAAGAATATAGCTATGTACAATGTACGTTCGATCTCTTACCTCTGGAAACCTGGAGGTGCATCCCTATTTGTTCATGGCAGTTGAGCTGCCCACATCCCCTGGTATATTTGCAACGATAAGATATTCTGCATGGGATACTTATAATACCTATTCTTACATACCTGGCGGTTTGATTGTACACTTTTTATTTTAGTGTCGTGCCTTTTCGTTCAATCTTTTGTATCAAGGGCTTGGTGTTATATAATTGAGATGAGCCGAAATTCGCCGCATGCAAGTCTATGTCGTATGCTGCTTGACGTCCGCCTCTTGACCTTCTTGCTACTGAGTTAGACCAGGCCGGTCAATCACATCCAGAACGGCTGCAAGATCCCGACGCCTAACAGCAGTCAAGGCGCGCGAGGTAAAGACACCTTGACAAGTCACCCTAAGTGTGCCGTGGTAGAACCATGAGGGCATAATCCCCACGTCGACAATGGAGATATGGCACTGGTGCGCGACCTCGAATATGTCGGCCGATCCAAGGCATGAGGAGACTAGCCGCGAGAAGTACGCTAGAAAATCGGAAGGGGGAGGTAAATGGTTTTGACGTGTCTTTTTTATTAAGTTTGAGCGCTGTCAGAGTGGCGCTTATGGAGTGTAGGCTGGTGTAGGGGTGGTCTAGAACAGCACAGGTTTTCCTTATCATCTGACGTGATTGACGACAGGTCGCTGTCAGGGCGCCAAAAAGCGACACACTGGATAGTCTCTCCATCTGCCCTGAGGCCTGACCCCAGGAGATGGCGAGAGCCATTAAACGGAGAACCAAGTCAATGATTTAGAACACTTGGGCGACAGTGAGAGAATCGAAACTTGTAGTGTAACTCTGGGCTAGGCGGCCAAGCGATATCGATGTGTTGAAGGTAAAAGTCAAAGGTGAGGGTGCATGCGTCTGGAAACTGAAGAAACCACGGCTGTCCAGGATCTCTAGATCTGCTGTCAATCACGATGACAGACAATTGGAGTTCAACCAAAGCTCCGAGTAGAAGATGTGGAGAGGAATAGACAAAACGGATCTTGGGAGAGAATACTAAGCGGGGCACTGGTGAGGACAGAGTTCAAAAGACGCCCTGGAAGGAGGACTTCGGATGATAATAATAATATAGATAGTACTAGTAGCGATTCGTAAGACCTGCCACGAGTTTGGGCAACTAAGGCTGTGTGTTTTAATGGCTGTGCTATAGGCTGTGTTATTGCAGCCGATTATGATGCATATAGAGATTGTTGTACTTTTACGTTCACCGTGGGAAGATATTGCGGTTCTCCATACACGTGCGATACACGTGAGTCGTCATTGGCAAGATGAGACTTAGCAGACACGCATTCCGGAAGCCCAAAAAAGCGTTCTTGACCTTGTTCCAGTCGATACGACGATCTGTTTCGATGAATATCTTCACACCTCAGAGGCATCGCGACTACATTCCCCTCGCAGACCATGCATTGTGCGTTGCAACAATTCCTCTTGTTCATGCCGTTCAATCATATGATTTAGGATTGGCAATTTGCGGACGGCCGCGTTAGTTAGCCTCGATGGCTCAAGTGCGTATTTTTTTTTGAACCAGCTTTCATCGATAACAAAGCCAATGACAAATCGTAGTCGAAAGTTACTGTGTACCCAACTTCGATTCACCATCGGTGTTTGCTCGGATCTTAGATAAAGACAAGGGCGGCCACTTTTCCATCACACCGACAATTCCATTCTCGGTCAAGCAGAACTATCTTCCGGCTTCTAATGTTCGTCTTGGTTCTCTCATACTCGAACGTGCGAATCTTATTCCCATTCAGATACTCCAAACCAAGTTCATGAATGAGCAGGGTGTCGCAAGCGTCACGGGTATGACCGTTTTCATGTATCTTCTGATCGATGGTATCAAGTAATTGCTTCCATTAGATTTCCTACCCCGCCCCAGCACGGCTCCAATTCCCTCCCACAAGCCTCTCCTTCCATGGCTCGTCAGACGTGTTGAATGCATCCGAGGAAATCTTCCACTCATGATGCAATGTGCACCTGCGTTCAATTATGCGCGAGATGCGCACACAACCATTATCATCGACGATAGCAGTGTCCCTGTACCTCGCGATCACGATCAGGCATCACAGAAGAAGGTTATCTTTGAATCGGACAACCTCTCACTCGACCTTAGATATGTCGTAGAGGCGACTGAATCGTGTGCACACGCTCCACCAGCAATCGATCTTTGTACCTTGGATTTGACTTCGAAGGGGCACAAGGGCTTAGCGGCGTGTGCATCATTGCAGCTCCACGAGGGCCAAGCGGTTACTTTCATTTTGAGGACACCCCCCTCGGAGAGGAATAACAGAAAGACAACAGTGGAAATCGATGCAGTTGAACAGATCTTGATTGCACCTTCCCCCAGGGCGTTAGATGATCCGTTCTTAACGAAGGTAACATTCTATCTCGGCCGTTCTTCACTCTTTGTCTCATCCATGGTATTCCTAGGAATTACTACACACTTTATTAACTGTAGGCACTTTCATAATAACTTGCCAGTTGTCTCAGCCCCCTCTTTTAAGGTGACAACCAAATATTGGAATGATTGGATCCGCAAATCAACTTATACCGGCTCGTGGAAGGAGGCAGTACATCGCAGTGCGCTGGCGCTTAAATTACTGATCTTTGAGCCTACCGGTATGTTCTCCGATCACTTTCTTACTTCCATAATAGTTATCTCTCTCAATGACCCAGGCGCAGTCGTCGCTAGCCCGACTTTCAGTTTACCGGAGTACATCGGTGGGACAAGGAATTGGTATATGCTTCCCTCCCTTCCTTCGTTATTTCTGATTGGCGTGATGAACAGGGATTATCGGTACAACCTTCATATATCGGAATTTGGGTACGTTAACAGATACCCGTAGTGCCTCGTGGATTCGGGACTCGTCCTTTACGCTTTATGCACTAATTCGTCTTGGGTTTACTCAAGAAGCGAACGGTATGTAATCTTTCATCACGCCCGGTTTCTATCCGGATTAACATCGCCAGCGTACATGGAATTTATATTCGAACGTCTAAGGCACAAGAATCTAGATGGAAGTCTACAGATCATGTACACTATTCACGGTAGCCAACCTTTCCGGCTCTCTTTTACGACACTTTAAACTTGGCTTTTGATCTTCCAGGTGGAAAAGATCTCGAAGAGATCGAGCTTACGCACCTCGATGGACACAAGGGCTCGAAGCCGGTCAGAATTGGAAACGGAGCTGCCGATCATGTACAGTTGGTATGTTCTTGCGTTTCTTCTGCCTTTCCATCAATAAACGCTGCACAGGATATCTACGGCGAGCTGTACGTCTTCATCGATATATATTTGATTTTCTATATACGACACTGATCCTGGTAGCATGGATTGTATCTACCTCGGCCAAAAGGTGTGACCTCTCACCTCATTTTACTCGTCTAGGGATTGAACGCATCTTATCGTCTTTCACACAGTTCGGAAAACCGCTAGTCAGTGTCATCTTTGTTACGGTGATCTCGTATTGAGGGATTGGTTTCTTACCTATACCTAGAGCTATGACGATTGGCAAGTAGCTTTCTTCCCTTAGGATTCATTGGTATAACGGTCAATGTCAACACAGGGTCCTCGTCCGCGAACTGTCAGTCAATTATTTTTTAATCTGTGGCAGGTTTATATCTCTTACCATTGCGATTCTGGTAGCGTTGATTGTGAGGACTCCAACCATTATACAATTTTATAGGTGTAATTGTGCCTGTAGATGTTGTGGCGAACCTTAAAGAGCCTGATTTGTACGTTACTGCATCTGGCTCCTCTGTTTTCTCTTTCCTTATCCCCCGCGGATGACCTTCGTATTTCCCCCTTTGTTCTCGGCAATGTCCTAAATTCTAACTCTAAAATGTCCCCAGGTCCATCTGGTCAGTCGAACCTTCCGAATTACATTCTTTACCTATGATGCTTCAACATCGATGCAATGCTTGCAGGGAAGTGAGGAATAAAAAACGACACTTTACGGTTTGTAATTTCCCACGTCCCCTGTTTCTCTGTGGTAGGTTGATGGTACCCCATGACAGTATTCCAAGGTGGGTACATTTCCTTTCGTTATAAGTTCCCTGGCATTGACATAGTTCGAAAGATCATGCTCTGGTGATTTGCGAACGTTCATTGAACGAAACTGACAATGACTAACAAATGAAAATTTCCCAGGGTGGCAATAGATCGAGGTGGGCCCATTTCGTTTTTGACCGAAGCTTGTAAGCTAATATATATATACACCAGGCCTGCGACTTGTTGAAAAACGGTCGCTTCCCTGCCCCAATCGCAACAAATGGCTCACAGCAAGGGATGAGCTGTACGAAGAGATCATGCACAAGGCCTGGAATCCGGAGGGCAAGTACTTCGGACAGAGCTACGAGGATACCGATGTGTTAGACTCGGCAGTGCTCATCATGCCATTGGTATTCTTCATGCATGGGGTGTGTATCGTTCGTCTGTAAACGACTGCGAGATTGTGGTTAGATTGATGCAAATATCACGTAGTGTGATCCAAGGTTTGTGAGTACCCTGAAGCAGATTATGAAATCGCCAGAGAGAGGAGGGCTGACGTCGAATGTGGGCATCAATTTTTTCAAACATGACTAATTGTAAATGGTTTATTTTCTCATAGAACCTCGTTTATCGGTACGATGTACGCAAATCAGATGATGGAGTCGGCGGTGAGGAGGGGACCTTCTGTCTTTGTACTCTTTGGTGCGTGTAATCTGGATCATATCTTCAATTCTCGCTTTCATTGAACACTTAAATATTCGAATTCAGGTGTGTGGAGGCTCTGACTCGCGCGGGTGAATACGACAAGGCACTTCTTCAATGTGCAGTTTCAATGTTTGAAGTATGTTTCGTCCTTGTTGTTCTTGTCAATCAACAAATGATTTGTTTTATAGGACTTTTTGTTGTATCTAAATCATGTTGGACTATGCACGGAGGAGATCTCTGATGCTGGAGAAGCGTAAGAGAATTTCTTGAGCATCTGCATCCTCATTTTCTTGATTTCTGATGACAGACTTGGTAATGCGGTTCAAGGATTCACGTACGTGGCTCATAATCTTGGCCTTAAAAATGCCTAACCCTGTCTTATAGTCATGTCACTTTAATCTCTGCTGCCTACAATCTTTCGAGGACCCTTGATAAGATGAAGTAGATGAATATTTTGGCTGGAAAGCATAATTTGTACCACCATTTTGATAATGTGACTGATCATTTCTGTTTCTTGTGTTTGTGACGGTTTGAAGAGACTAGCGAGTTGTTTCTCTGACATGGGATCATCTGCTGTTTGCGTTTCCGAAAATGAAGGCATGCAGAAGTGATCTTATTCTAATCAATTGAGCCCTGAGAGTACATATTCATGTAAACAGTTTGGTGGATATTAGTGGAAGATTTTCGGTTTTATGACCTGACATGCTTGTATGTCTTTTTGAGAAGAATGTCATTCCTATTTTTTTTTGTTATTCTGCATGACCTCTTGACCCTCATACTTTACATGTACCAATTCTATGTGCAAGGCTTGGCCCTCACCCTAGCCCATTTACATCAGGAGATATACTTGTGGCAATTGCTCCCCCACAAGGCAGCTTGGCACGGAAACACCATTAGGGCTGTAGGTCTCCCCCCACTCTTGTGCACCACCTTCCATTCAGTTTGGTGCTCTCTTGTAAGTCATTCCCATTAGCAGTGAATAGTGTTGCCGCAGTTCAGCCAGCTGGCATTGAGTTCCTGGAACTTTGGCTTATGTCAGCTCAGATCTGATCTCAGCTCCACATTTGGATATCTAGCTGGTATTGCCGGTTGCCAGGGGGTTTGAGTTGATTTCTTTGTTCAGCTGGCTGGAGCCGGTTTGAGCCGACTTTGAAATGACTTGAGCCGCACTTGAACATTGAGCAGTCTTCATCAGGGTTGACTACCAGCAGCCAGTAGACTCTGTACAACAATGTCCTGTGTTATACATATATACAACAAGTTGATAAGTCATAACTTAAATATGAAAAGCAAAGACAGCACAAGAAAATGAATCAGTCGGTATTCGGCTACTCATCATTCAAAACACATGGCCTGTGGATGATGGTCCATTGAGGTATTGGGGAGGTGGGGAAGGAAAGGGATACAATCAAATCAAAAGCTATAATAAAGGGCTATGTCATGAGCTTTGGGAAAGAGGATAACAGCTCACGTTGACAAAGAGTCAGTGGCAAATACCACATATAGCACATCACCAACACTCCTTGCTGGTTGTGGATGTAGCGAAAGAATGAGTGGAAAGGACTGCTAAGCTCCCAACATCTACTCTGGACCCTTCCCAGTCAAAGGCACACTCCTCATGTTCATGATACCCTTCAGCTTGAAACTGATCTTGGAACAACTTGCGAAGGTACAAATAATCGGGCTGGGCACTGAAGGAAAGATTGTGGGCATATTCAAGGAGGGCCTGAAATTCATTGGGAAGCTGAGAGCACAGCTCCACTGGCAAGATGCATAGCTTCCACTGCATGATGTGTCAATAATTTGGCTCAGGATATCAGCCAACATCAAAACTGTCTTGAGGCTGAACCTGCGGTTACACTTGTTGAATAGCTCTTCAAGAGAAGGCCTGAGAAAGTCCATGACCAGAGCTTTATAACCACACTCACAGCCAAACCAAAAGACTCAAGGTATTCCAACATCAGGACCTAATGCTTTGTAGACGCTCCACTCGTGATCAAGCGTTGGGTGATCTGTCTTGAGTGATTCCATCTTTATTGCGACTGCCTCTCCACTAATAATGTTGTTTGCATAGTACACATCGCCTGGGGTGAGATAGCTCTTTAGTATGAGGATATTGATGGTTTGCATTGTGATGCACTGAATGACCCAGAACTGATCTTTGTTCTAAGCCTGTACTTTCCACAAATCTGGAAGACACCAGGAGGGAGATCGCCCATGATATGGCCTAGAGATCTGAGCAGCAATCCTTGACACTACTAGCAATGGATGGTGGTGAAGCAACATTGATGATCATGGTCTGAGCATGTGACACTCATTGTCTCATGTGATTAAAAAGATTAAATATAGGCTATAGAGGCAAAGTACAATGGTAAGTCCTGTGCCTCTGAGTATTTGCTACAATACTCAAATATGTCTACCCTCATGATATCCAGCTTGGTTAGACCTTAGTGAGTGACACCCCGGTTTGTGGAAACAAAGTTTCAATGACTCGGACGAGTCATGTGTCGATAAAACAAAGAATAAGAACAAAAACCTATGGGGCCTCCCCAGCACCATCATTACCCAGCTTCACTGTGTCATGCTGGGGTTCCCCAGCATGTCATTGTGCCTCCTGCATGCTCGTTGGGCTTTCCATCTTTGTTGGGTCTTGCCTGCATTGATGTTCCTCTCCATTACAGTTCATGTCTGCATCATAACATAAAACTGTAAAATGCATTGTTGAACGGAAAAAAAAAGCATTTGAAAAAATACCCAGGGGAGGTTGGAGAGGCACCACCTCCCCAGTCCCCATTTCCTGTGTTTACCACTTGCACTCTCATTGTCATGTTTGTACTCTGGAGTTGTTTGCATGCACTGACTTGCACCCAGGCTCCTCCTTTGTCTTTGGGCCTCTCTCGGTTGTCGTTGGGCTCCCCTGGTCATTGTTGAGTCTCCCGTGTATGAACAAGGCCCCTCCTGTCTTTCTTAGGCCTCTCTCCTGTTCTTAGTCCCCTTCACACATTGTTTTCTGTTGAGGCCCATGCTTGTGTCAAAGGATAACTGTAAAACAAGTCGTTAGTATGAAGGAACATACCTGGCTGGGCTGAGGGGATGTTGCCCCATCATTACCCATTGCCCCCTGGTTATTGTGTGCACTCCCGCTGTCACATGGGGCTCCTGCCTTGGGCCTCCCTGGTCACTGCCTGGGCCATTGTTGGGGCTTCTTAGTTGTCATTGGAGGTGTCCTGTCGTATTAGGGTCATTGTGTGGCATTCTTGGGACATCCTCAGCCGTTCAGAGCTCCTTGACACTCGCTCACTATCAAAATGCTATTAGTTGAATAAGGTGGGTGTAAATAAGGGAGGGAAAAGATACCTGGAGCTTGGAAGGGTGCTCCCAAGCCCCTCCGCTCCCTCTGTTGCCACTGCCTTCACCGCTTGCAGTTTTCCAGTGTTTGCATGGCAGTCGCCCAGTTGCCATGTCGTTCTTCTGAGGCTCAGGACCACAGCTTCACTCTTTACCACACTTCCCAGCACTTCCGACAAGTCCATGACGACTACCCGCATCCCACCAGTGCCAGTGGAGTGACTGTCAACAGTACCAACATTGCTGGATAAGAAAAGAATACAGATGAATAGTAAGCAAAATGCAAATGTCCGTGGCATGGATATATGCGCCAACAATATATCCTTACATTCAAAACACACACCTCTTCTCCCCCTATCTCCAGCCCTCACAGCAGCAGCAGCTCCACCAGTAAGAGCCTTCGCTCTCTCTGTCCTATGCATGAGCAGATCTCCTGTCCACCCTGGATAGATCAAAGTGTATATACTGAGCACCATGGTGACTGTCTCAAGATACCCCACAGTGAAGCAGATGCCCAATACCAGAAGGAAACCATGTGCTGGGATGTATGGTGGTAAGCACTGGAGAAACATCATTACCAGTGCCAGGATCTGGATGATGGTGAGTATCAATGCACATAGTGCAATTATGCCGAGGTTAGGGCTGGTGGACCATGTCAGAGCTGCATGCATGGTATGCATGGACACAGGCAAGGGTGGGATAGTATCCGGGCTGGAATAATGGCATCAGTGATGAATGCCATGATGACAATGCTCACAAAGAACTTACAGGAAACCATCGCTGTCTTGGGCACCTCTGGTCTTTCATCCACCTCCATGGTGACTGGCTGGGGTTTCACTTGTTGATCCCCTGCCATTTCGCTTGTTGATCCCCTGCCAACTCCTGCAAGATCCAGCCCAATCCCTTTTCCCACATAGCCACATCGATGTTGACATGTTTGTCTGCATCGCTTTGCATGAGTTTTGTGCACCAGATGATGATGTCATGGTTTTTGAGGAATGTCTGTGTGGTGCAGAAGCTTTGGTAGTTGAATAGTATTTTCGCAGTCATGCAGACTGGATTCTATTCAGAATCTTCAAGTGGCAATAAAAGGTGTTGTAAGGAAGAGAAGAATCACAAAACAAACAGTGACTTACTGTATAATGCCCCACCCCCCACCTCCAGGGAGAGATCATGGAATGAGAGAATGCAGGCAGATATCATTGTCGTCTGTTCAGAATATTCAAACAGCATTGAGAAATATCATGAGTATGTGTGAGTATTCAGGTTTGTGCCAGATCAGCGGAGATTCTTGCAGCACGGAATCAGTTAATAGAGCAGAGCATGAGCCGCCATCTGGGCCATGACCTGGCCCAGCCAAGTTGTGGTTTGTGGATGCAGTGGAGTGCATGAGGGCACTTGAGAAAAGAACATTGAACGAAGCATGGCAACTTGAGTGCCCGCCACAAATACTGACAAATGGAATTGTCAATCCTTAGTGTGTGCTCATGCCAATGTGTTTTAACATCTGTTTAAATACAAAAATGAAACATTACAAAAAAACATACAGGCTTGGGGGCGGTACTCCCCCCTGAACCTGCCTGTGAGTGGTCTTTTCCTGTGGTCACTCATGCCTCCCTGCCGTCGGTAGTGGTCCTGGCCATCGCTTGATGGTTCCTCATTGTCAGTAAGGGCTCCCCATTGTCCCTGCTGGTTCCCCTTTGCCGCTGGAGCCTCTCCGTTGTTGGTCATGGCTTCCTGTCATCAGTTGTGGCTTTCCGTCATCAGTAGTGGCTCCCCATCATCGGTAGGGCCTCCCCCTCGTCCGTAAGGTCTCCCCCTCATCATTTAGGCCTCCCCTCATCGTTTCGGTCTTCCCACTCGCCGCTAGTGGCTCCCTGTCATCAGTAGGACCTCCCCCTCATCTGTAAGATCTCTCCCTCATCGTTTAGGCCTCCCCTTGTCAGTTCAGTCTTCCCACTCGCCGCTGGTGGCTCCTCGTTGTCAGTCATGGCTCTCCGTTGTCGGTTGTGGCTCCCCATCATCGGTCATGGCTCCCCGTCATCGTTTGGCCTCCCTGTCTGAGTCAGGGCCCCTGGCAGTACCTACATAGTGTAAAAATGATGTTAGTAGTGAAAAAATGAAGATATAAAAGAGAAAAACAAACCTGAGGGCTTGGGACACCTCCTGAGCCTTCCCTGTTCGTGTCACTCGCATGCGGTCGTCACCCTCGATGCCATTGGCATTGTTGCCATCGCTCCCATGGTCAGTTGTGGTCTTTTGTCACAACTTCACGGTTCTCCCATCCCTGCATAGCTATTTGTTTTGTGGTCCCGTTCTTGGCGGATGGTCCATTGTCTCATGGTTCTTGGTCTCGTTGTCATGTTATGGGGCTTCCTTGGCCAGTGTCGTTGCATTGGGGGCAGTGATGATACTCGACCTGGAAACCCAAACAAAATGACCTATGTGGCTATGTCTGGTGTAACACAAGTTAGAGGAAGGGTGCAAGGTGTTCTAATGATCACCACATGTAGCCAGTGACAAGTGGACAAATGATATGAGGGCTGGATTAAGTGCAAAGCGGTTCCAAAGTGGTTTGAAGCTGTGTGAAGGAGTTTCGAAGACGTCTGAAGAAGTTCAAAGAGGTTCGAAGTTGGTGACAGTGCAATATGAGTGAGGTGACTGAGGAGGGAGTATGATTGTTGGGGTAGATGTAGATGGGTGAACAATGTTAGACAATAATAGACAATAGACAATAGTTTCGATGGGTGCAACGAGGTTCGAAGAAGTTTGCGATATTTCACAGAACTTAGAGGCGAATAATAAGCTTGACTGAAGAGTTGAACTCTTAGCTCTGATACAATTTGAGGTGAAGACAATTTCTTGTCATAATCAAGTAGCTAGTACAAGATTATATATTTTTTAAAGAGAAAGTACCAAAAGGGGAATAGAAACATGAGGCAAGGCATGAGGCAAAGAAAACATATCTATATCAAACGATGAACAAGAGATAAATCATAAGTAAATGAGTCCGACAACACATGGGTGATAAGATCAAAACAAATGTATCAAACTGTGCTGTCTCTGTTGTTCCAATATCTTGTGCATATTTGCAAAACACCTTGTTCCGTCCTAACCGTTGTGCTGCCTTGTGTCCGTGTGTCAGAATCATTTGATGCGAGCTCCAATGTAATGAGGGTAATGTGTAAAGGATGTCTGAAGATCCGTAATGAGTAGGGGTGTTGTCCAAATGCATCTGAATTAGTTCTAAGAGTGCGAAGTTGTTCGGAGATGTTCAAAAAGGGATATTGAAGTTTGCAGGTGTTTGCAGGTGTTCAGAGTGCTAATGTCAGAGTGTAGGAGGTATGGGAATGCGTTTGGAGTGCGTTTGCGGAGCTTGAGGTGCTAAGGGAACCTATCACCCTCCCCCTTACTAAAATCCTGACTGTCCCAGTCAGTTGAACAAAAGTTGAATGATCTTGTGCCAATCACGAGGTCATGTTGAGAATCCTATAAAGGCAAGTCTTTGCTGGCCTCTAACCTTCATTGTCAAGTCCTACTCATCTCATAAACATCCCTGCATCATTCTCATATCATGTCACTCCTACTCGATCTCCAGGCCGATTTGCTTGAATATGTGAAGTGTATGCCAGAACGCCTGTCCGCCGAGGATAAAGATTTCAAAGTGTGGGGCAAAGGCTTTTGCGATAAAATGGTAGGTTTTTGGTTGGCCTTTGGATGTCTTCGTGGTACTAACATCTTGGACCAGTGTGATTACAATGAAATGGTGGAGGCCCTAGGTGAAGGACGGAGTTCGTCAGTCCAGGCAATTATTGATGAGGTCATTTCGGCCTTCGCGCCTCTGGCATGCTGTGACTGGGTTTCATGGGAGGGCGATCTGCTATTCTTGGGATTGCGGGAGGAGGTTCTGCAGGAGGCTCGGGAGCTCGAAGAGGTGATGTGGCAGGAGGAGGAGGAGGAGGCACAGCAGGTAGCAGCGGTGAAGAAGGCGGAGAGGTTGGATCAGCACAGGAATGTGCTTTCAGAGGCTCGACGCACAGCTCTGGCCAAATTTCAAGCCAAGAGCCTATTGAAGGCAGGGTTGCAGCAGCGAAACGCGGAATTCAAGGCTGAAGTGAAGGCGATTGAGCGGGAGGAGGCAGGCATAGAAGGGGAGCCTGTGGTTGTCAAGATCCCCCCTTGGGCTGTAGGAAAAAGGAAAGAGCCAGAGGTCATGACAGATAATGAGGGCGAGGACGAGGTTGAGGTGCCTCCGAAGCGGTCGAAGACTGCTGGCGATGGGTTGATCAAGTTTGAAGGACCGGTGAGTAGTTTCCTTCAGATTCTTCGCAGTAAGGTCGAACTAAACACTTTTCTGGTAGTGCGATCGTTGCACGAGCTTCAAATCGCAGCCGGTCTGCAATGTCGAAGAGGGGGCCATGAAGTGTATGAAGTGCGTGGCAGAGGCACAGGGATGCTATTGGGAGGGGGTATTGCACAAGGGTATTTGGAGGGGCAAGATGACAAAGAAGGGTGTGGCGAAGTGGGCCTTGCACTATAAACCAGGTATGTAATTTCATTGTCGGCTTTTGAGGTTCGAACTGACGATTTCGACATAGTTGTACGAGCTCGGGTCGAGGACCCAATCGAGGCGACGGTTGCAGGACTGTCCCAAGATGAAGATAGGGTGAAGAGGGTGACAAAGGGAAAGGGGAAGGAGGTTTGGAGGAAGGAGTCGGCTTCGGGGGACGTCAAGGAGTTCGAGCTGCATCAGTGGATAATCGTGGAGACTTTGGTGAGAAAAAAGATTGATATGGAGATGCTGGCCCAGGAAATAGAGGGATTGGAGAGGTTGTTGGAGGAGTAGATGTTTTTGTTTTTGTTTTTGTTTTTGATTCATTTGTTTGTGTTCTGTAATCATAAATGACGTTGTTTTTGGGACTTTGAATAGAGAGAAAAAAAATGATGAGATCAGATACACATGAAGTTCAAAAAAGAACATTGTTCAAAGTTTGTGGAGAAATATTGTACAAAACGAGAACAAAAGAAAAAGAAAAAGGAAATAAGGGAAAGGCTCAGTAGATCATCATGGCCAAAAAACCCATTAGAGAGTTTGCACGACCATGCTAGGTTGTGATATTGTGTCTTGTATAATACACTATAAGCGAAAGAGAGAGAAGGTAAACATAGGTAGGAAAAATGAAATAGGATAGACTTTATTTGTTTTTGGGTTGTGGATAATCATCAGGGATGTTTTTGTGGAGGTCGTTGATGACTTCGGAGGTGGTTCGGAGGGCTTTGAGTCGATCTTTATCAATGTCAAGGAAGTCGGGTGGGAGGGGAATTGATTTTTGTGTGAGGTAGGGGTGTAAGCGGAAGGCGGCTACTGGGCAGTGGAGTACTGATCCATCGAGTTCACAGAGGATGTAGGCGCCGCCATGGTTTTGTGCGATGACAATGAGAGGGCCTAAATATTGAGGGCACATTTTGCGATTGAGTGACTTCTTGATCTGTGTGTTACACATGAGTACTAGATTGCCTCATTGACAGTTGTAATCTCGAATAGTTCACTGATGGACAAGTTTGAAATGTTTCACTGCTTCGAGTTGTGCAGTGTAGACTCTTGAGTATAGGTTTTTGAGGTTGCCAGAACATTTTTGTAAGGCAATGGCTTTTCATGTGATGAGGTCAGTGGAGGATAGGATGGATTCGGGAGGAGGCTGGAGGTATGTTGCTTCCAAAATGTCAAGGGGAATCAGGAGGTGCAAGCCTGTAATTGTGAAGTAGGGTGAGCAACCCATCTGTTTATGAACTGTTACTCGTTCTGCCCAAAACACCAAGTGTGTTCCAACAGACCACTTTTCTTGGTTTCCATCTACAGCTTTGAATAGCGATTTTCGAATGTCGAAGTGGGCTCTTTCGACAAGGCCATTTGTGCGTGAGTTGTATCCACTGATTCGGATATGTCGAATGTGGTAGTGTTTTGCGAGATATTCAAGGGCTGCGATAAATGTGGGGCTGTTGTCTGTAACGATTTCATTTAGCAAACCCCACTGGCATATGATGTCTTCAAAGATCCAGTCTCCAATGGTTCTTGCAGTTTTGTTGCACAACATGCGAAATTCAGGGTAGTAGGAGAGCGAACATCGACCTTGTACGACATATAGAAATGAGCTGGAAGTTGGCATGTGCATGGTGTCGATGTAGATTTTTGTGAAGAGGGGGGCAGGAGTGTTGACTGTTGGTGGAATGAGGAGATTTTGTGTTTGTTGAAGTTGGCAGATGTGGCACGTCCGAATATACCAGGCGATGTCTGCTTTGAGGTTCGGCCACCAGAATCATAGGGCGATGTGTGATTTCATTGCAAAGATCATCTTGTGGCCGATTTCATGGTGAGCGCCTCTAATGATGGCAATACAAGTTTCAGGGGTTGCGATGATTTTGTGTGCGCCATGGGAGTCCTTTCTCCAGAGCTTGCCCAAATCTAGGAAGAACTCGGTGCAATATCACACAAAGGTAGTGTATTCTGCGTCCGATAAGTCTGAGGGTTGCACCATGTCATCTAACCATTTTCATACACAAAGTATGTGTGTGTCGTCTCTGTTCGCATTGTCAGACTGCAGGATGTCGCTATAGGTGATATCCTCCCCTTGACTGAAATCCAAAGATAGGGCAAATATCAAGTTGAGGATTCAGGAGGGGGATGTTTGATGTGATATTGGGTTGATTTGATGTACGAAATTGTGAAGTTGGTCGATCCAGTCACCAAATTCTTCTTCGTCATCTATGGTCTCATCTCTGTCTTGTGGTGGACGTCTCAAAAGACCATCAGGGCCATGATGCATTCCTGCAACATGGACTAGAGTGAAGTGAAAGGTGAGAATGGAAACAATCCAACAATTGATACTGGCGCTTGGTGCTATGTTGGGATTCGATAGCATTTTTCTTTGATGTATCTTGCGTCTACTTCCACGATTAAGTTGCGAATGCCAATAAGGTAGAGTTGAAGTGCACCTAGGGCGCAGAATAGTCCATAGAGTTCAAGCTTTGGCTGAGAGAATCGTGATTTGTGGTCGTTGAGTGTGATTGATCCAAAACAGCTGTAGTAGCGCTTTCGAGGGTTTTCGGGGTCGCATTGGGCAAGGAAGAAGCTGATGGTGATGTACAAAGTGTTGACCAATAGGATGATGGGGGCCAAAGTTGTGTAGTTGATGGTGCGAAGTGCTGGGGAGTTGAGTAGGGCCTGTTTGAGGTCCTCTTGTGCTGCAATTTGTTTGTGTCCAAAGTCAAAGGGGATGTCTTTGCGAGTGAGGTTAATGAGGGCTGCAGCACAATGAGCAAAGTTCTGAATAAATATACAACAAACTCCTATTGTTCCTAAGAACACTTTGACTTCAGTGAGGGTTCGACAAGGTCCCCACTTTTGGATTGTGTTGATGCATGTCAGATCTGCCATGCGGCCTTCGATGTTGCAACGGTGTCCTAAAACAGTATTTCAGGAATGCAAAGGAAAAGCTTCAGACCAGAGAATGTCCCTCTGCAATACTTCATGCGTTGGACTACCCTGTTGAGGTTTTCGAAGTGTTCTCAGATGAAACATTGAATGGCTGAGTTTTGCGAAATGGTTTCATGCAAACCGCCAAGTTGCTGGTATCGAGTCTTTGGGCCTTTGATTGGCATGTCGTTGATGTAGGGAATGGTGATGTGCAGGATTTTGGGCTGAAGGATGTAGGTGATGTGGAGGATCGGTACTGAATTAATCCAACCCATTGGTAAGGTGACAATGTGAAGTGCTCCAAACAGTGTCTGAAAAGTAGTGAGATTGCACAAAGACTCTGTGACTTTCCTTTTGTCAAATGCAACATAGAGGTCCAACATTCCTCTGCATGCACATCCTCCGAATTGTTCAGTGATGTGTTTGGGAATTGGGACGACACCAGAATGCTGAATGGTGACTTTGTTGAGGGGTTCGAGACTGTGTAGTGATCAAAGTGATTTGCCATCTTTCTTCGTGATGCAAAACCATTGTGATCTGTAGGATGAGTTTGAAGGTTTGTAGACGCCTGCTTTGATCTTCTTCTTGATCATGGCACAAACTTCTTTGTAGATGCCTGGTGGGATCGGAATATTGCGCTGGACCCAAGGCATGTGTGGGATGACTGGGAATTCAATAGGTGGGAAGAAGTTGCTTCAGAAGCTTCCTTGTTCGTTTTCGTGCCATGCAAAAGTGGTTTCGTGTTTTTGGATGAAGTCGTGCATCAGGTTGCGTTCTTCAGGCCATAGGAAATCGCCGGGGTGATTTTGGTTGATGATCGCCTTTCATTCAGCATTGTAGCAGGGTGATGGGGTGAAGGCTGGCAGGTGAGGATTGAGTGATGGCATATGTTTGAGGGGATTGCTAGTGATATTTTGTATGATGCAGAAGTGGTCAGGTAATTCGGTGATGACTGGACGAACTTTTAGTGCAACAGGTTTGTATTTCTTCTTTGTTGCGGTGAAGGTCAGGTAGGGATTGTCGGTTGTCTTGGAAGGGTATATGATCGGAAGGTCTTGCATAGATAGAGATGTTGTCGAGGCTCCTGTGGTTGTTTCAAATACGTCGCAGGCTGATAAATACAGTTCGGAGAGAATATTGGACAAAGTTAATGAGGTCGAAGAAGGTGAGGAGTCGAGTTCGGGAATATTTGCAGTACGTTTGATAAATATAGAAGAGTTAAGATGGTTGAACAAAATGATGAAAGCGCACTGATCATTCTCCAAGACCTTGTCCTCTAGATGCGAAAATCCTCATGAATGATCTTTCTGTGATGGTGGGACCCAGGTATGGAGGGGATGGTTGTGGACCAGGTTGAATTCAGGTCAGCTATGGTGATAGTCTGTGCTTCGTTGCGGTAGTTTTGAACTATGCTTTTGGTAAGCACGTTGAAAGAGCATCCTAGAAGTATGTCATAAGCTGGGTTGTGGATGATGTGGATCTGCAAGTATAACGTGATGGAACTGAGTTTGCAGGATACATTTCAAGCTAATCCTAAAGTTTTGTCAATACCACCATTAGCTGACTGCATCAGGAGGCAGATTTTAGGGTCGTAAGTGAGGCCAAGTTCGTGACAATATCTTCAGCCATCGCAATAATGGATGACCCAGGGTCGACGATGCTTTCTACAGTGTTATCGCCATCAATGTCCATTTGTACGGCTCGAATCAAGTGTGAGTCTTTAGCAATAACAAACGGTTCAGGAATTTGGCCAGGGTGAAGAGAGTTGATGTATGTTTTGTAGGGATCGGCAATAATGATGGCGTCTTCATCGAGTATATGTGTTGCATTGTTGCTTTTGTGTTGGACCCGTTTCAAAGTGATCTGTTCTCTCCATTTAGTATGCACTTCAGGGGATAGTGAAAGCAATTCTTCCAAGGTCAATGTGATGATAGGAGTTTTCATGGAGCAGGCGAAGATGTCTTGTGTGATTGTCTCATTTTGAATTGGTGTGCAGGTGTGGTGCGAAGGGCCTTCTCGTTCTTTGCCTTTTGATCCACTTGTGAAGTTCCGTTCATGTGGAGGCAGATAGGAGTTTTCTTTGGTGGCGGCATATGGGTGAATTGGAGGATGCGAAGTCAAGGCAGAAGGGTTTGTAGTCGTGGGTGCTGCTGGTGCTGTGGTTCGAACAGGTACAGTGCTGGTGCGGGAATGTTCAAGGTCGAAGGCTGGGAAATAGGTGGTTGTGGTGTCGAAGCTACGTGGTGATTATCAGTTCGATTAAATGGTTTACCACTGCAAAGTGCAAATAATTCTTTTTTGAGGGCTGAGATTCGCTCGTCGGTGTTCTTCGAGATGTCGGTGATTTGATACATTCCTGGAGTCAACACTGGTGAAGATGCGATACCATACATGAGGGCTGGGATGATGGCAACATCAGGGTTTCACCTGATCAACTTGTCGACTCACTCCTTGATGAATCGTCCAGGGATGCTGTGTGGGATGAAGCTTCTGTTAGGAAGAACAACCTTTCCTTCTGCATTTCTCTTGCACTTTCCATTGTTGATATAAGCCTGGCAGGTTAGACAATTGCTGATAAAATGTCTGGTAAGTCCGCAAAAGATACAAATTAAAGCTTCAATTTGTTCTTGATGAAGTCCAGTACCGGCATGAGGCGTTCCGCTGGCTTTTGAACTTGCGATAGCAGTGGCAATAGTTGCTGTGAATCTGTTGAGCATAAGTGCTAAGTCTTCCGATTTGACGTGTGTCGATGGTGCTGGTCTCAAAGTCGATGCTGGTGCAGTTGTGTTTTGAGTAGGGCCGGTGTGCTGATTTGAAGTTGTGGTTCCTGCTAAAACAAACAGTGCTGTGTTGTGGATATCTTGGAGTGGGTAGGCATTGTCGGGGTAGTGGTCGGGGAATTTGAGCTTGAGGCGTTGTGCATTTCATGTCCATAAGCCAGGTTGGAAGCCACGAACGAAAGCTCTGCTTTGTTCAGCATCCAAGATCCTGTTTTTAGTGCGAAGAAATTGGGTGATGTTGTAGAAAGACCAATAATACATTCCTAAATCATTCGTGTCGAATATACCAATGTGTAACTGTTCACCAACTACCTTGTCCATGTCCGAAATTGCCCATTTTTGTTCATCTTTGGAACCAGGGTAGAGTTGGTGTATGGCTTTTTGTGTATGGCTTTTCTGAATTTGCCGAATGAAACCCTGGTTGCGTATTGCACGAGTGATTCCCATAGTTCGGCGGAGTCGATGTCAACATATATGTAGGCATGCTTCTTCATGAGGTTGGAATCTGTAACAGCGCAAGCAGTGAACAAGAGTCCGAGTTCATCAAAGAACCTGTGAAGTTCTTGAGGCTTGGTCGGATCAAATTTTGGTGCAGTCGAATGACCGCAGGCTGGCATAACCAGATTGACCATGAATGCTTGTAGAGTTGGAGTTAGGACTTGGATGATCAAGGGTAGAGGGGTCGAAGTTATTGGTAGAATTTGGGGTGAAGGGGTTAATGTTGGAGGAGTTGGAGTAGTCGAATTGGTTGGAAGTAAGTGTTGGTGAGTTGCTTCAGGGGTTGGTACTGGTACTAGGATATCCTCTGTTGTTTTGAGAGAGGCGAAGGCTTTGTGAGTTTGGATGTGGATAGAGTTTGAAAGTCCGGTTGGGTCCGGTTTTTTGACCCAAAAATGAACAACTGCAACTGCAACTGCAACTGGTTGCAACCCAACCCAGTTGCAGTTTTTAGGTGCAGAAAATGAACTTCCATGTCCTGGTGTTTTGTACTACAAAAAGAATCAAGTAAAACAACCAAAAGAACAGTAAGTTATGAGTAGAATATTCATTTTGATCATAACTTGCTCATTTCTTGACCGTTTTGGATGTTCCAGGGCTCGTTTTGGTCAGGAAACCTACTGTGACATGTGACGAATTAGCAACCGGTTTCAACCGGTCCCACAACCGGTTGTACACATCACTCCGAGTCCAGTAACTGCAACTGGAAGTCGGGTTGCTACCAGTTACAGTTGGGTTGGGTTGCAGTCTTTTTCCAGTTGCTGCAACTGGACCTGCAATCACTAGATGTGGAGATTTCTAGCTGCTGTTGGCCAAAGCTGAGGAATGCGAGATGAGCTTGGCGATGAAATGATTAGAGGACCCTCGTGGTGGGCTCCAAAATGATGATACTCAACCTGGAAACCCAAACAAAATGACCTATGTGGCTATGTCTGGTATAACACAAGTTAGAGGAAGGGTGCGAGGTGTTCTAATGATCACCGCATGTAGCCAGTGACAAGTGGATGAATGATATGAGGGCTGGATTAAGTGCAAAGTGGTTCCGAAGTGGTTTGAAGCTGTGCGAAGGAGTTTCAAAGATGTCCAAAGAAGTTCGAAGAGGTTCGAAGTTGGTGACAGGGCAATATGAGCGAGGTGACTGAGGAGGGAGTACAATTGTTGGGGTAGATGTAGATGGGTGAACAATGTTAGATGATAATAGACAATAGGCAATAGTTTCGATGGGTGAAATGAGGTTTGAAGAAGTTTGCGATATTTCACAGAACTTAGAGGCGAATAATAAGCTTGACTGAAGAGTTGAACTCTTAGCTCTGATACGATGTGATGTGAAGACGATTTCTTGTTATAATCAAGTAGCTAGTACAAGATTATATATTTTTTTAAAGAGAAAGTACCAAAAGGAGAATAGAAACATGAGGCAAGGCATGAGGCAAAGAAAACATATCTACATCAAACGATGAACAAGAGATAAATCATAAGTAAATGAGTCCAACAACATGTGGGTGATAAGATCAAAATAAATGTATCAAACTATACTGTCTCTATTGTTCCAATATCTTGTGCATATTTGCAAAACACCTCATTCTGTCCTAACCGTTGTGCTGTCTTGTGTCCGTGTGTCAGAATCATTTGATGTGAGCTCCAACGTAATGAGGGTAATGTGTAAAGGATGTCTGAAGATCCGTAATGAGTAGGGGTGTTGTCTGAACACATCCGAATTAGTTCTAAGAGTGCGAAGTTGTTTGGAGATGTTCAAAAAGGGATATCGAAGTTCGCAGGTGTTCGCAGGTGTTCAGAGTGCTAATGTCAGAATGTAGGAGGTATGGGAATGCATTTGGAGTGCGTTTGCGGAGCTTGAGGCGCTAAGGGAACCTATCAGTGGGGTGGTGTCCTGTTGGTCCTCTTGGGTGTAGGTTATCTGCCTGCTCACAAGATGTAGTTAGCTTTATTGAAATTGAAATACAAAACACAAAGAAACAAAAGGGAGAAGCACCAGTGGAGACCAGAGGTGAACCCCTGACCCCATTTCCCTCTCTTGTCATTGTCTTCCCCTGTTGTTGGTGTTTGTCTGTGTTGCTGTTGCCGGTGTTGTTTGGGTTGCTGGCGTTGTTGTGGTTGTTGTGGTTGTTGTGGGTCATTGTCGCTGTTGGGGTTGCCGTTGGGGTCCATCTGGGTGGTGGTGTTGGTGTTGGTGTTGGTTGTGGTTGTGGTTGTGGTTGTGGTTGTGGTTGTCATTGTTGTGTAGGCTGTGAGGTGGTGATGGTGGTGGTAGTGGTGGTGAGAAATGTTGATGTTGATATATATTTAAAATCACAAGAATTCATTCACGCAAAAGTTCAACATACACCAGCAAGGCATCGTAACAAATGTACAGAAGAGACTCACAAGATATGTAACAAAGTATTGTACTAGTACACATTGGTCTGTTCAGCCCTTTCAGAGCAACATAGGGATTGCACAAGTGATAATACACCAAGGATACAAAGCCAATGTCCGAATTCCTGTTAGAGCAACATAGAATTCAGTGCGAAGAGAACACTTCAGAAGCATATACAAGTACAAGTTCAATCCTCAATCTTCCTGATGATTTTGTCCATCACATCTTCCTGGGAGGCATCCGCATCTGAATTCATAAGTTCGGCAAGACAATCAGGAGCAGAGCCCATACTCAATGTCAAGTCATCTTCGGGGGTAAGCAGGTGGGATGTAAAATCAAAGAGTTCTGTATGAAGACCAAACTTTAACATTTGAAGCACCTCCATGAGGACAGGGCTGATATGGTTGTGGTGAACAGTGTCTGTCTCAGCACCAGATGAAAAGGCCCGCTCGCATGGAACCACAGATGCCTGGATTGGCAGGTAATCCAAAGCAATCACATGTATCGTCAGATGTTCGTTGCCATGGGCCTGTCCAGGACTGAGTATCTCAGCATTGGCCAGAGGATCGAGCACATACCTCCCAAAATTTGAGTAAATTTACATCGATTCTCGAGCGAACACCAAAGCCATAAGCACGATACTCATCCAGGGCCAAGCAGTGTTCGATGCTGGTGTCAGCCCAGTTCAAGCTGTCGTCATAAACATTAAGATGGGATGGGAGGCCCAGATTGATATATCCGAGGTTTGTCTTCGGAGCAACCAATGTGCTCGATGAAGGGCCCATGACATTGGGAGGACCAAGCTTGGTCCTGTATGTCTCCATCTGAAGGCAGTGCCATAGCATCAATCAGTTGAATTGGGAGTTGGGACACATCACTCATGAGATCTAAGATGAGCTTCTCAGCCCGTTTGAAATACACAGGCTCCCAATGCTCCTTAATCCAGTGCATCCTGATGCCTGGATGAATGACTGAAACAGATTGAGACAAAAATCTTGACAAAAGCAGTGTGCACATACACATTGCAATGACATAAGCATCTGTATCATCCATCTGCTTGTAGTACTTATATGCACATTTGAGGCCTTTCTTGATTGCAGGGGCGATGTTCGGGTTACGTGCAGCAAGTCACTCCCAAGAAGTCCTGTACTTTACACTCCCCCACCTGTCCTATTGGACTCCGATCGGACTGCTTGGAGTCTGAGTCAATCCGAGTGGAGTCTGAGTGGAGTCCAATCAGACTCAGTTCACTCTATTGAACTTTACTTTGAGGTTTATTTTCCGAGTGGAGTCCAAGTGGACCAATCTACTTAATGCTGTTCAAGCAATTTGCAAGTCATTACTCTGTTGTGACATCAGTCCGATCGGACTCCACTCAGATTGGATTGGGACTTACAACTTGATGCTCAAACTCGTGTCTGAAAATGTAAAAGCTTGTTTTTGGCAAGCCTTGAACCCTTGCCCTCTGCACTAGGGCTTAAATAAGCCAATTTTGCAGTGCTCTAGCCAACTGAGCCATGTGCCTGGCATATTTTGGATATATTAAAGTCATGAGATACAAAATATAAAACCTAAATTCTCTCTACATAGTCCAATCAGACTCCACTAGGACTACCACTCAGACTCTACTAGAACTACAATCAAACAACCATTATGAACACTAACTGATTAGTTTCATTTTACTTATGTTTCAGGGGTTACTCAGGGTTCAAATTAAATGACAATTATAAGATACATATATTTCATGATACTACTACGTACTACTATTAATGAAAGAAAACCCTTCATCACGTTTTATGCGAGGGAGGGTGTGCATGCTCGTCGTTTTCCATAGACAAACTACTACCAATGAAAAAATAACCTCCCTCGCATTGCATGCAAGGGAGGTTGGGGGCCAGGGGTGTGGGGTTCCATTCCATTTTCATTTGTTCGGCCCTTGTCGTATCCGCATATCCGCGGCCCTTGTCGTATCCGTAGCACCTGTTACCCACCCTGCAAGCAGTGGCTTGCAGACATGGTGGCAGGTGCTGTGGTGGGGGGTGCGTTGTTTCGTTTGTTTCGTTTGTTTTCGTATGTTCGGCTCTCGTTGCGTTCGTAGCA
>QFEU01001307.1:0-13286 GCA_003316345.1 Tricholoma terreum | reverse complement strand
TGATGGGTCTGGGGTACCGCGTGGAGATCCGCGTAATGATGATGGGGAGCGAGAATCATTACGTAGGGAGCTTCCTATGCCAGAACGTACAGATGCACGGGATTTCCGAAGGCCTTGGGAAGATGAGGTGGGATTGGGCGAGGATGATCGGTTGTTTGGAGTTGATGAGGGGGGAGGGGAAGAAGGTGTCCATACTTTTCCGGCAAGATCTGCATCCAGCTAGGAACGGTGAGAATATGACGGGTGCAACTTGAAAAATTCCATACCTTGTCTCGGTATTGTGTTGCTGCCCAGCAATGATAAGTGTCATACGGGCTCAGGTTATCGTTGTATCCTCCTTGTTCGGCTGGGGCGTAAGATCGCATAAATTCGCGAAAGGGGAGGTTACCACCGAGCTATGAGTAACCAGCTCGATAACATATAATAAGTGCAGGCTCTGTAGACGTACCTGCATCCGTCTGATCTGCTCGTCCTGCCAGGTATCCATTGAAACAGATCTAACAAAACTGAACCGAAACTTTTATGATAGACCCAACACGAACGTAAACTTCACGAACCTGATGTGTACACCATAACCTCGATGCGTTCCAGCACATTGTAGGCACAGAAAAACGGCGAAACTACATTGATCTGACACATGAACGACAGCATATAAGAGGCTAAAATTTATTTGCCTGACAGAAGCCCATTGGGGATTAGGATTCGAACAGTCGTTACAAGTTTTGTTTTTGAGATCTTCACGTTTTGACAACTCGGAGAGTGTTTTTTTTGCAGCTAGTTGGTCTGCCATTTCCGCCAGGGAAGGGGTGGGATATAAGTTTATGACGTGGAAAGGTAAACAAGAGCCCAGAGTCGGAGGCGGTTCAAGATGTCACGGCCACGCGTGTATCATATACTTTATCAAGTGGTTTCACCATCTCATATACAGATCAAGCGTACCGTCCCGTTTCGCTTCCATATACTTGCATGGAGACGACAGGGAAAGACGCTGGTGAAGCTGTGTTTACATCTATCATAGGGTATCTATCGTGGCCATAAAATATAGATTACACATACATATCCTCCCAGTCATCATCGTCATTCTCTGATGGAGGAGGCTGATCCACTACCGTTGTATTCTCGGTACTCGTAGCTTCGACAATCGGCGGTGCTTTCGCAATTGGCGCATTCTCCATATCCTGAACGACATCCCACATATCCTCATCGTCATCGACGTGATAGGTGGTGGGGGGCTTCGTGGGAGTAGATGGACGTTCTTCAAGAGCGTCAACTGCGTCCCACATGGTCATGTCATCGTCCCCACTCTCTCCTCCCGCTAAACTTGATTCCGCAGACGCAGGTACGCTGGGTATGGGATCCGTCTCGTTCCACAATGCGTCGTACTCATCTTCTTCAGCTACGACCATCTTGCCCTTGCCCTTATTTGAGTGATCCGGTTCCTCCCCAGCCTCGGCTCGCTTCCTGGCATTCCGTTCCACCTCCTCTCGAATAACGGCATCGATATCGAAGTCGTCGTCCTCGACTTCGGAGGATGGTGGTCGGGTTTGTGGGGGTGAAGATGATGAGGCGTATTCCGCTCGTACTGAACCAGAAGTGGAGCGTGAGTTCACTGTCTCGTGTATTTGGGTTCCTTCGTCGTCAAGTTCAATGGTTTCGTCGTCTTCAACCTTTTTGCCATGAATCAGCCCATGGGCCTCGTCTCGCCAGACACTGAGAGAAACCTGCAAGGGCATGAGGATGAGCTTATGATAGAATAATGGCTCACGCACATTCATGCGCCTTGAATGACACACTTTCTCAACACGCTCAACTGTATCTCTAAATTGACCCGGTGGGTACATTTCGTGTGTCCAGAACTGATAAACCTGAAGCAGTCTGTTCAAATCTGTAGCCTATAAGTGGTCAACAGATGCAGACGACGAATGATCGAATGGTACCTCGTGTCCTTTTCCCTTTATCTTGAAATTCTTGGTGTTCTTGATGAGCAGCGGAAATCCATGTGGACCCAGTAGTCTCCCTTCATCAAGCCTGGCAGGTTTTCTTCTCTCCTTTTTCGCCTCTCCTCCAGCCTCGCCTTGTTTAGGTTTCGCAGATTGATCAGCTCCAGTGTCTCTGGGAGGTGAGCTGCTGGGTAAGATTGCATGAGGAGTAAGATCTGGAGCATTGTTCTTGTGGCGTGATTCTGCCTCACGTCTGAGAGCTTCGGTGTCGAGCGCGGGTGCAAGAGGCTTGAAGGTAAATAGGTCATCTTGGTCATCTTCTGCATCGGCAAATATGGCATCGATATCAATGTCGATGACGGGTGGGACATCGTGTCTGGGTACTTTGAGAACGTCCTCATCGTCAGAATCAGCGAGGAAGAGCGACTGTGGTTGCGTGCCATCCATGACGCGTTGTTGTGATGTATTTGTTGTTGCGAGATATTGCATCATAGATAACATGATATTTTACTAATATTTAATCTCGCTTACTCACCACCTCCATCCCCTGTTCACAATGGCCAACACCCTTCCCAACCTCGACTACCCCTACAATGCTCTCGAGCCCCACATCTCCGAAAAGATCATGGTCCTTCACCACCAGAAACACCATCAGACCTATGTCAATGCTCTTAACGCCGCAGAGGCAGCGTACGCCAAAACTACCACTCCCAAGGAGCGGATCGCCCTCCAGGCTGCACTCAAGTTCAACGGTGGTGGTATGTACTTCCTGGAAAATGCGACATGAAATGACACACACCCCTGATCGTCTTATCGTATCCGATCAGGCCATATCAATCACTCCCTCTTCTGGAAGAACCTTGCCCCCGACCCAAAGCATGGCGGCCATGGCGGCCTCCTGAAGGACGGATACCTCAAGACTGAGATCGAGCGCGCCTTTGGCAGCGTCGACGAATTCAAGTCTCAGTTCAATACTACCACTGCTGGTATCCAGGGTTCCGGCTGGGGGTGGCTTGTATGTCTTTCCGCGCTCCGTCGGGCCGCTCGAATAGCTGATGGTCTTCCTTTAGGGCTATAACCCCACCACCAAGCGTTTGGAGATCACAACCACTGCTAACCAGGATCCTCTCCTCACCCACGTCCCTATCATCGGCGTTGACATTTGGGAGCATGCCTTCTACCTCCAGTACCTCAACGTCAAGGCCGATGTACGTCATTTTTTAACTTTTGCTCTTGGAGTTGATCTGATTTTCATCCGCAGTATCTCAAAGCAATATGGAACGTGATCAATTTTGAGGAAGCCGAGAGGCGCTTTGCCGAGGCTACTGCTGGCTCCAAATTGTAAAATAATCTCTGAACAACCTCTCTGAACATAATGACTGTGTACTACTCCTTTCCCAAAGATTTTCTATCAGTGAAGTTTAGACTTTTTTGTTCTTGTAGTACATCGAAAGAGAAGGAAAATGTATAACACTGTATCAATTCAAGTGAGTACATAGATCCAAGTTTTGGTCTTGAGATCTGCTTTTTCGAAGTTTGACGGAGTAACCACCCACGTACACGTAACTGTACATGTACAGGAACGGATGTGCCATGGAGCATACTTACTGCTTAGTTGGCCTCAGTCGCGGGTGGCCATCATACACGAATGACACGTGATATTCAGATATGGAGTCCATCATGATTCCTAATCCTGACATCGAGGAAGGCATCGAATACTGGAAGACTCAGCCCGCCAGTCTAGACGGCGTACTCGGTAAGCTTAAACGCGACTCTAAACCGCGTTCAAAGCTTACCACAAATTCGCAGGAGGGTATGGTACTGGGGTAACGATATCATCTTCTTTCTGAAATTACATCTCATCGTTATCGACCATTTAGTCACTACCGCGGATCGATTCACTTGGTTCTCGCCTATTCCTTCTCAACTTATATCCAGGACTATGCACGGTCCCTTCGTCTTTCCAGCCTAACCCATCCAAGCACCCACCTCGGACAAGAGCCCTGGACGTCGGTGCAGGAATTGGCCGCGTAACACAAGACGTCCTCCTCCATCTCGTATCGGACGTCGTGCTACTCGAGCCCGTAGACTCCCTCGTTCAAGAGGCACTTGCCAGGGGCCGTGCAAGCGCTTCTCAAATCCCTAAGTCACACTCATGGAAAGGCATCGCAGACGCGACTAAGAGCGTCACGATACTACAGGGGACTCTGCAGAATTTTGATCCTATGATGCCGCACCGTGTTACTTTCCTCGACCGTGTTGGGTATCAACCTGTGCGGCCTGTGGATGAGATCGGGGTGGGCTTTGATGTGATATGGTGCCAGTGGTGTTTGGGCCATCTGAGTGATGATGATCTAGTCGCATTTTTTCGTCGGAGCCATGCTGCGCTGAAGGACAAGGAAAAAGGGAGGAGTCTCATTGTGGTGAAGGAGAATCTGTGCCCTGATCTCGATGACGGAATGCCGCGGACTGTATTTGATGAACAGGATTCCAGTCTGACAAGGTCCGTATGATTTAGTGTTTGTACTTTGACTTTTATGGATGTTTTGCAGATCTGACAAGGCATGGAAGGCCATTTTTGAAAAGGCCGGACTGAGGCTTGTTCGGGAACAGGTGCAAGAAGGGCTACCAGAAGGATTATATGAAGTAAAAATGTGGGTCCACCTTGGGGACAGGTCATAAGATCAAAGCTAAAAACAAATTATAACTAGGTACGCTCTGCGATGATGGTTTCAAATTCAAAGGAATCCTCTCGGGCAGTACCAGTCGTAAAAATATACTGCACTACAAAACCAGCTAGAAATACAACAGTCGGATAGATTCCAGGGCTCGGAACATATTAATTCCGTATTGAATTCTGAATCTTGCCTGCCCAGATGACCTTGCTGAGGGCAGGACCCTTCATTTTTAGAGTGTCGTTCCTCTTCTTCACGCCAGGGAATGCCGTCTGGATGAGTCTATCGAGATGAGGCCAATTCTGATCTGATGTAAGTCCTGTGAACGTCCTAACTTTCAGTCCGGGGGCTGAAGGAAGGAAAGCGAGCTGGTGTGGGTGTTGGTGTGATTTGCGAGTCACCGACTGCTGCTCAGATAAATTTGAGTAGTAGGAGAGGAGGGGAGAGGTAGAGTTGTAGAACTGGGCCAAGCGGCGGGAAAACGTTTCCTAGACAATTTCATATAAGTGGGGAAAATCCAATGGCGGGTGAAATATACGTACAGGGTTGTCGTCAGGACGTTTAGTGAGTAATTCTCCAGTGTAGTCGTCACGACCTTGGACTTTTGGTGGATTGTATGAGAGGTTGTATACGCGGCCGGAAGGAAGATGAACCCAGCGATTGGATACTCGAGTCAGAATGATATCATCAGAAACGTCCAAGTTGACCACAAGTGTGAGAGGCGCATTTTTCTTCCTGGATGGATCAGGCTAAAGTTAGTACGAGAAATGGGCGTAGTGTGAGAGTGCCGCGTGCCTGAGGTGAGCATCTAGAAGTTCCCCTTGGCCGATTGTACGAGGGAAGCCGTCAAGAATCCAATGCTGTCAGTGCAGTACAATAAGAGAAAGAACATGTATAAGAGAGTCGTACAAGTCGTACCTTGTTGTGTAAGGAATCCAGTTTGCTTGTGACAACCTTGAGCATGATGTTGTCTGGCAGCAGGGCCCCACGGGCAACAATCGTCTCTGCTTGGCGCCCAATCTCAGTGCCCTCAGCAATATGCTGTCTCAAGAGGTCCCCCGTCGAGAGCGATAGGATTTCGTACTTCTCGACTAGCCATGACGTGAGTGTTCCCTTCCCAGCACCAGGCTTCCCGAACATGAGCATGCGCAGCATTGGGCTCTGGTCATGCTCGCGGTCGTCCTGTAGCTGAACATTGCTGTATGAATTGAGGGAGAGGGGGAGAGCCCTTCGCGAGGACGCGGAATGGGCGATGGAACGCCTGGCAATAGATTGAAGGGGTTGCAGTAGGGAGGTGGGTCGCATGTGAGATGGTCGAGAGGAGGACGGTATGGAATTACTTATATATATGAAGCAGAGTCCCACCTATAGATCCCGAACGCTCTCGTACCATGCGAACTGGAAAGATTTTTGGTACGAGAGCGGAACGACACTACAAGTCACGCTTATTGAAAGACGATCATAATCATATATTAGATGCCTTATCAGGTCAACTGCAGGGTCACTACCCGACTCAGTCCGTATTTTACACATATACGGTTGTCTGCGGAATCGTATGATAGTTCATCTAACGCCGGAGCCACCCGAACATCGCCGAATTGGCTTTTGAGCAATACAGCTTGACACTTATCCACATGGGACTCGTGTCACCCAGCTCCGGGTCCCACCTCAGCCTCTCTGGAACCATCTGACCATCCAACCAACTCACGCATCTGCCTTACACCAACCACGCCTCGAATCGGGTTAATAGAGGAGTCTAACGTGGCACATATCGCTTCCGCAACATGATCGACATGAATTGGGGGAGTGGTTAGGGCATCGGCGATAGCGCCGAGTGAGGACGGTGCCCCTGGACGCGAGAAAATTGACCCGATCGTGCGAATAACGTTGGAAGGTGTTGGGAATGTCGAGGGTAACTTGGAGTGCAGTGTTGCCGATAAATCGAACAGGACAGCAGTTGGTGTCGTTAATGGACGCTGATGTGCGTGATATACCAAACCTTGGGTCAATCTGATTTAGGATGTTGTTCTACAGTAATTAGTTGAAAACACGTACTCGGTCGAATGTACACCCCGCGATAATCAGGGTTCTTGACCATTATCGCTTCAATACGCTGTTCGGCTTCGCGTTTTGTTTCAATGTATCTGGCCGGAATGATAGGGCGGGATATATCCTCTGCTGATATGTATACAAATGGTCGGGGTGTGTTGCTAGCTTCGATACCAGATGCTGTCGAAGAGACAAAAGCCTCACAGACGCGCAGAGCTATAATGCCGATCAGCAAAAGTGATACAGCGAGATATACTGCACGGGAGGAAGACGAACCTGCGTCTCGATTGATGAGTTCGTAACTGACTGGACGGGCCCCTTCTGCAGCATTGTCCAAAGGATTCCCATGATTGCCGGTCATCGCTCGGAAGAAACTCCCCACAAGACGAGGGAGGTTTCCTTCCTTGAGCGCCTGCTTGTATTTGTCGTCCTCGATGACTATACCGAGCGTGTGCACCACCCCTCCTACTTCGGGAAGGAGATGTGCAAAGGTTTCTGGGTGTAGTGCATCACCCTTCTGCCAATTCACCTAGATGGACTGTACTTTAAATTATGACAAGTAGATTTGCGAGACAACACGCCTTGGATACCCAGGCTGGCGAGTGTCCTTTCGCGGTCCGATATGGTAATCCGGAGGAGCTGGAGAGCCATTGCATCAGCGTGTCCGGATTGAGATATGTGAACGTGCCTGACGCTGGTCACTCGGATCCCCCGTGCCAGAGCTGTTCTGCAAACGGCAGAACCTAACAAATGAGAAGATGGATAGCTGAGGGAAAACAAATATACCTATGAAACCATTGCCGCCAACAACAAGGATGTGCTTCAATGCTGTGCTCATTGGCGCTTGTAAGTTTTGTTTCGCGTTTCGCAGTGAGGGGGCTGCGGAGTTCGAAACTGGTTTATAATAACGTGTTGGAACATTTTCGCTGTGATTACAGCCCCGTCTTCTAAAGGTGAGACCTCTCTCTGTCACTAGCCATCTCTGACCAGCCCGCAACAAGGACACCAAAAAAACTTATAAAAAAAAACTTTTATATACAAGCTGTTGAGTTGTTACCTCTTCGTGTTCGTCTGCTTTTTTTTCCAAGGTCGTCATTCACCCAAAAGTTTTTCTAGTTGCAGAAAAACACATAAAGCAGTAACGACCTCAAAATCTTCAAAAAAAAGCCCTCGTATCATAGAATGTCTGCCCCATCCGTCATCCAGCCCGAGATCGCGCCCCAAGTCATTCCTGAGGTCACTCAGCTTCAGGCTGCTGCTCCTTACAACCCTCCCCCACCGACTTCGGTAGCTTCTGCGCCCTCTGCCTCCCTCTATGTTGGAGAGCTCGACCCCAGCGTCACTGAAGCGATGCTTTTCGAGATTTTCAACATGATTGGGCCCGTTGCTAGGCATGTCCTCTCATCCTTGGTGATGATCTCCACTCATCTATATTCCCACTCATAGCATCCGTGTCTGTCGTGATGCTGTCACTCGTCGCTCCCTCGGATACGCCTATGTCAACTATCTTAATGCGACCGATGGTGAGTTTAATTTCTATTGTACTTTGGGACTCTGCCAACGTTTCAATAAGGCGAGCGCGCCCTTGAGCAACTTAATTATTCGCTGATTAAGAACCGTGCATGGTAAGAGCTCTATTGTTCTCGGTTCCTGTCCTGACTCAAGTTTGTCCGATTTAGCCGGATCATGTGGTCTCAGCGTGACCCTGCCCTCCGCAAGACTGGCCAGGGCAATATCTTTATTAAAAACTTGGATGAGCTTATCGACAACAAGGTGTGCCGAGCTCGACGTGAAGCAAGCATTGCCCACTTATCATTATCAATAGGCTCTCCATGACACTTTTGCGGCCTTTGGCAATGTCTTGTCGTGCAAGGTCGCTACAGACGAACACGGCCGTTCGAAAGGATATGGTTTCGTCCACTACGAAACTGCGGAGGCCGCTGATAACGCTATCAAGTCTGTCAACGGTATGTTGCTCAACGACAAGAAGGTCTACGTCGGCCTTCATATCTCTCGCAAGGTGCGGTGTGCCTGTCCTCACAAACGCTTGGGCGTTGACCTTTATTCTTAGGAACGTCAATCGAAGCTTGACGAGATGAAAGCACAGTTCACCAATCTTTATGTCAAGAACATCGACCCGGAGCTGAGTCAAGAAGACTTCGAGAGTCTCTTCACTCAGTTTGGCAATGTTACTTCTGCCTTACTTTCACTTGATGAAGAGGGAAAGAGCAAGGGCTTTGGATTCGTCAATTATGAGAACCACGAGGAAGCACAGATGGCCGTCGACGCTCTTCACGATTCTGATCAGAATGGCCGGAAGCTTTTCGTCTCTCGTGCTCAAAAGAAGGCTGAACGCGAGGATGAGTTGCGCCGGTCATACGAAGCAGCAAAGATGGAAAAACTGAGCAAGTATCAGGGCGTCAATCTCTACATCAAGAATTTGGAAGATGACGTCGATGACGACAAACTCCGCGCAGAGTTCGAGCCATTCGGGACCGTTACGAGCTGCAAGGTTATGCGTGACGACAAGGGTACTTCAAAAGGTTTTGGATTCGTTTGTTTCTCCACCTCCGACGAGGCAACGAAGGCGGTGGCGGAAATGAACAACAAGATTATCGGTACCAAACCTCTTTACGTTTCGCTGGCGCAGCGTCGTGAGGTTCGTAGGCAGCAGCTAGAGAGCCAGATTGCCCAGCGCGCACAAATCCGTGCTCAGCAGGCTGCTGCTGCTGGCATTCCGGGTGGATACCTCAACGGTCCCATGTACTACCCTCCACCTGGCCCAGGTTTCCCCCCACAGGGTCGAGGCATGATGCCCTATGGCCAGCCGGGAATGATGGCACCTCGTAGTGGCGCTCGTTACCCGCCTCCTGGTGGTATGCCTGTTCCCGGTCCGTATCCCCAAGGACCACCCCCTCAAGGCTATGGTATGCCAGGTTATCCTAACCGTGGACCCCCTCGCCCGCCCGTCCCTCGTGGTCCAGGATCCTCACCTACGAACTCTACTGTCCCTATTCCTCGTACCAATGCGCCTCCTCCCCCTGTCAACGGTGCTCCGCGAGTTCCTGTACCCCAAGGGCCTCCTCCCCAGGGACGTGCACCTCCCCCTCAAGCCGGCCCTGCACGCGTGCCTCCCCAACAGCAGCCACCGGCGAGCTACAAGCCCACACCGCGCAGTGCTGCGCCCGTTTCTGGGCCTGCTTCCTCTGGGCCTGCTCAGCCTGAAATTCCGAACCTCACCGCTGATCAGCTCGCTGCTGCTACACCGATGGAGCAGAAGCAAATGCTTGGAGAGGTTATCTATCTCAAGATTGCAAAGTATGTTCCCCCTTGCCTATCGTCTGAAATATCTACTGACAAATCTCACAGTGAAGAGCCTGAGCTTGCTGGAAAGATTACAGGAATGCTTCTTGAGATGGACAATGCGGAGCTTCTGCACCTCTTGGAAGAGCCTGAAGCCATGAACGCTAAGGTCAATGAGGCCCTTACGGTTTTGAATGAGTTCAAGTCTTAGGTGTGTATAGCTGTGGAGAGGTGCATTGCTCGGTTGTGATATGTTTTATGTTACATGGAGTGGAAGTTTTTTCGACTCGTCCTTTCATTTATGCTTTCTATGCTATGTTGCGGATCACTGGTGACCTTGCCTTACCCTTTGGTCACCTTTGTGGGTATTGCTCTCTTGACACGTAGGGTTTTTTGTTACTCCTTTGTTGTGTACTCTGTCAAGGAATATAGGTGATGACCAGCTTGATATGATGGTGTGACAGTTAAGATTCAAGTCACTGAACCAATTTCAAATCTGCATAAGTTGCTGTAACTCAATGAATAGTGTGCCCTATTGTCTGCAGAGTTTTCTGTTCACCCCTTACAACATTTGGTAGCTCCTTGCATGAACCATAGAATAATTTTCTTCTTGCAGTATGTTCTTCTACATATACATTCTATCTAGTGCACCCCAAGTTTTTTTGGAGTGGTAATAGACAAAAATGCAAGTCCCTGATTGCTCTCTGTATCCAGTCACAGGTCATCTGTCTTGCAAGCTATTGGTAACAGGCACAATATAGAGCAGGCAATCCAACTGGTCATCGAAAATCAGCAGTGGACAAGGAGAATACCCAGAATGGCAAAACCATGCCCGCTGAGAAAGGCAACCCCATACAATGCGAGTCCAGCTGTTGTTGGTACAGATGCTGAAAAAAGCAACAATGATGGCGGATGGCTATCTGGGCTGATGAAGCAATGCTAGTCAAGCTAAGTACTACTTGATGCAAAGTATGGTTCGATAATAATTTTGGAACAATTGATTCTCCTGTTGCGGAAGGCCAGAATCTCTTCAGATGAATTGGCATTTCCATTACTTGACTATGTGGATACAATCAAGATATGGTCACGGTAGCAAGAAATGTCAGTAGCCAGCAGACAATGTCCGTCGCCCATTTATTGGTGTGCCTACTTTTTTGTTGTCTTTCTGCCAGAGGGTGGCTTCTTCTCAAAGACAGTGGGTAGAGTGTTTGCGCGGCTGCTGCCCTTTGTGATTGCTCTCTTTGCCTCTTTGTCAGCCCGCTCATTGCCTTCGATCCCTTTATGTCCTGGCGTCCATCTCAGTGTAATGCGTATGCCTTGGTGAGTCTTCTGTAACTTGTCGAGCTCTTGATGGAATGCATCTAGAATGTGGTGCCCTGGTGCCTTTTTTCCCAGATGCATTGCTTTTCGGATGGCAGCTTGATTGTCGGTGCATATTGTGGCTGTCTTGAAGTTCCATTCGTTCGATATCAGCTTGACTCCCATTGCGGTTCCCATGCATTCACTTTCGTACACTTTCGTACACTGTGTGTTGTTCTTCCGTTCCCAGCCTATACCTTGACGTGGCCTTCTCCACCCCGCTCCGATAGAGCACTGCTCCTGCCCCGATCATCCCAACCATGCCCGATCCATCTGTATAGACCTTCACATCCGCTCTGTCCCTTGCCTCTTCTTCTATAGCATTTTGCTTGGTCGTAGCAATCTGTATTTTCAGTGTACTTTGTCTGGTTGTACTGGTGGCTTTCGCAGTGTTCGGTGATATCTTATTGGTGTGCATGAGGTCATGTAAAGGTCGTTTGTTCATCTTACACGCTGTGTTGGTAACTCGGAGAAGGTGAACAGGTTTTAAGTTGGCCATGGCGTGCAAAACATCCATAGCCATTGATTCATTGCAACCGTTAACGACTTGTGGACCCAATCAGTAAAAGTAAAATCCTTGAGTGAGTTGTCGCGTGACGTCATGACTCTCTGACTTGTTCCTTCATGGACACGCAACCCGACAATCTCAAAGCATCCTCTGAGAATCCGGCAGCAAACACAATCTCAGCATGGGCCTGGGTGGCAGCTTCACTGTGCGCAACGCAACACTGCCTATCTGTGCCATGCACTGACTTTATCCCCGACAGGCTCCTTTTGGCAGCTTCCATCTTGACCTTGTTTCCTCGTTTGCTGCTCTTCGTGTCAGAGACTGCAAGCATTTCGGAACATCGTCGATCGGCTCTAACACCATTGGAGTCGTTCTTAGCCCTTCACTTCGGGATCTGGCTTACAGCTATAGCAGTCGCGCTTGTCCTTAATGTAAGTTCAGTTCCAGTCCTCAGTCCTGTTGTTTGTTTTGCTACCTTGCTATTGTTGATTCTCCAGATTCCCCAATCCTCTTCGGAAGTGCCAGAGAACCAAAAGACGTCTCCATCCCACGCTCTCCTGGGACCACTGTCTGGGGCGGCAAGCGTCACTGCATTCCTATCGTACAATACTAGGAACGTGGGGACGCTCTCATGGATGATCTTTGTAGGATCTGCTATTATCAGCTTGTGGGGTCTTTGGACGGTGACTATCCTGTTGAACTTTCTTAAACTAACCATGACCGATTTTTTCAGATTGTCTTTGGAAGCTCTTATCTGGTGTCCAAAAAGACTGGAGCAGACAAGCGAACCTCCTCGTTCCTGTTCGGCAACAAGAGCGCAGCCTCTGTCAAGAAGAAGGAGTGGGCGAAGGAACAGAAGACTCAGAGAAAGCGCTAGTTCCTAGTTGTTCTAGAACCCAATGTATGATTATTATTAGAGCACTTTGGTACTCGGTTCGAAACTTCCATCGCCTTCCTAGTCGCTTGGCAGGGACCCAAATGATCCAGGTTGACATGAGTTCCACGCACGGGTTGTCATTGCGTCTCGGCACCGCATTTCAAGGAAAGGCAGAGATATGGGCTAAAGCCACCTATCAATGCAGGCACGAAACCGATTCACTGGTAAAGAGAACGGTGGGCATGAATGGGTTGGGTAAATTGTTTTTGCATAGCGAAATGAGACAACAGGAACGTGGCTGTGCAGTAAATTCTCCGCGGTCACTGCTTCATTTCATTAACATAACATTCTACATCCTCGTACTTTGTCCTTCTGGAAAGCTTTTCGTCACTGGAATCGCAAGACCCAGTGAGATACGACTGTGATTGAATTTTTATACAGTTCCGTGGTTTTGGGACATCCCATTCTCTCGGGTCGTTCTCATCCTTCAGTCGGCCTTTGACGATCTCGTCGACTATCGCTCGTACTTTTGATTGGCCGGTGGAGATACGTTATCGACTTTCTTGAACTCGCGT